>BPTQ01000008.1:109925813-110131593 GCA_019973895.1 Chrysanthemum seticuspe | reverse complement strand
ATTATTTATGATTTTTCTATCTCTTTTTATACTTTGAAAAAGATTTTTATGATATACTACTGTCTTTTGTTTCTTTTTATCTTTTTGTTCTAAACGAATAATTTTTCGATTTTTCTTTTTAGTTTTTCGATCCTTTATAATTTATTTGTGATAGTGACTAAAATTTAACTATAAAAAGACCTAAAAGAAAAACTTTTGATGAAATGATGACTAAAATACTTTGAAATTGTTTCTGTTTTTAAAATGTTCTGTGTTTATTCGTCAAACTCCTCGAATATTAGGGTTGTCTACCGAATTCTCGAATAAAACACCTTTATTCGAGTTTGTTCGAACGAACGACTTTGTCTTCGAGTTTTACCTACATTTGTTCGATATACTTGTCTTTACTTCGATTCTATATGTTTTTTCGTGTGACTTTTCGATACTTATTCGATTATTTGTGAACCGAATTTGTGTCTTTACCCTGTTCTGTTTTCCTTGAACGTCGGGATCGTTTGTTCGAAGTTTTACTTTTGAATTCGAACTCTGAAGTTCTACTGGTCCAACCGAAAGGTTTCTTTGTTTCAAGTGTTCTAAACTTATTGTTTACTCGAGACACGTTCGAAAACTAACTCGAATACATTGACCACGTGTCCCGTGATATTGTCTGATCCATGGGTTTTCTTAGTTCTTTTATTCGTGAATTTTTCGACTACTTGTCTCTTGATCGTAAAAATATAAAAACAAATCGTTGGTTTGAAATTATGGGATTCTCGAAAATTCTTTGTATATCTTAGCTTCATTTCTGTTCATATAGCTTGTTTACATCCATTTTGAGCTTCTGTTTCAGCAAGCAAGCTTGTTTGAGCTTATTTCCACAAAATAAGCTCTTAAGCCATCTGTTGGGATTATAAGCTCCTCAAACTGCTTATTTGTGTCTTGTAAAATTTTTGTCTTTGTTAAAGTTTCATAAAATCAGTAGTAAAGTAGTTTTCAAAAAGAAAATCCAGAAAAATATCAATTTAAAATCAGTGATAGTGTTTATTTAATATTTCCTAGCTTTTTGATTTTTCTTTTTAGCTTTTTAATAAGCAAATCTTGTTTTTCTATTTTTCTTTGTTTTCTGTCATCATATAGTATTTTTAGAAAAAGTTTCATATTTTTCTCTATCTTTTTAGTATTTATTATAATTTTAAATAGTTAAAAATAGTAATTAATTAGTAATAAATAATTAAAAAGCATAAAAAATATCTTTTCAGTTTTAAAATTAGTTTTATCATATTTTAGATTTTTCCAAGTTAAAATTTTATTTTTCCAGGTTTATTTTATATTTTCTAGTATTTAAGTGTATTTTAAATAATAATTAATTAGTAATAATTAGATAAAAAGTGTGAAAAATATATTTTTAATTTTAAAATTAGTTTTATAGTATTTTAGATTTTTTTGAATAATAATTTTATTTTTCTAGCCTTATTTTGTATTTTCTTCTATTTTAGAGTATTTATTAAATAGTTAAAAGAGTTTTTAATTAATAATAATTAATTAAATAGTTATAAAAATAATTTTCTTTTTCTAATAATTTTCTTTTATTTTTAGGATTCTAAAAATGTTATTTTCATATTTTTAGGTCTTTTATTTCTTAGATTTTACTTTTTATTTTGTACGTATACGTAGTTTTTAAACTTACGTTTACGTTTCTTTCATCTGATTGTTGTGCTTTCCAATTCTGTATTCCATTCCATTCCAATCAATCAGTAGTGTAATTTCTCAATCAAAACCTTTACTGATTACTATCCTTAGTGATCATTCTATCCTCTGAGTTTGTTTTGACACACCATTGAGTCTCCGTGGGACATAACGACCCGGGAATTCACTATATTCTCCAGGACTTCATTGTATTTGTGCCTAAGCTGTTTTAAGTCTGTTACGGTTGGCCATTCACAAGTGGTCAGCTTGTGTGATTAGACTTGACGGTTTAGCATAGATCAAAATTTGGCGCCGCTGCCGGGGAAGCTTTAGCGTGTGTTTAGCCATTTTCAGACCCATTCTTGCACATAACCCACCCTTTGTAAAAAGTTTTTTGTAAAGTTATGAGAAAATCAAAAAGTTCATTAACACTTTTCCTAAAGTGTTAAAAACACCAAAAAAAAAAAAAATATAAAACAACAAAACAATCGTAGCGTTTTCTATCTTGTATTGTTTTTAAGGTGATTCTTAAAACAGTACGATTTGGTTAAACGAGACGATCCAAAAATATTGTCCAAAAGTTTTTTGAACCCTTTGCACAAATCTTACCTACGTCTTTTCCGTGGTACTTAATTTATACATAAAAATCAACCACCGCAAATCAAGGCAGTGCACTACCTAACTGGGGGTGCGACCATAATAAGTTGCCGAACATCAGATTTAAAACTTGCCTTTGTGTCACTTGTGATTTGGTGTACCTTTTTCAAAGAAGCCATTTCATTTGTGATTATTGGTTAAGTTCACTTGTCGTTTTGCCTCATTTGTTTTGAAAATTGATTTTTATACATTGCGCACTCGTTCTTCCAGCTCTACAAGTCCACTTTCTGAACTTGGAAACATTCCTCGTAGACGTAGAGGACGTTCAGCTCCTTCAGCCGTGACTGAGGAACGTCTACCACCATCACCTCCTGTCGAAATGGCAGAAGACAAACCCATGAATGAGCTTCTCCAAGCACCCATCGAGGGTTACGGAGATGCCATTGTTGTCCCAGCCATCGTGGCTGACACTTTCGAGCTCAAAACCGGGTTACTTAATCTAGTAACCCAAAGCCAATTCTATGGTTTTGAGCGGGATGATCCTCATGCACACATTCGATGGTTTAACAAGATTGCATCTACCATCAAGTACAAGAATGTCCCACACGAATCTATCAAGCTTCTTCTGTTCCCATTTTCTCTAGAGGGACAAGCCCGTAATTGGCTTGAGAAACAACCCCCTCGTTCTATTGAGACATGGGAAGATCTTGTCACCAAGTTCGTTAACGAGTTCTATCCTCCATCCCGAACCACAAGTCTTAAGAATGAGATAATGAAATTTTCTCAAAGATTTGATGAATCATTCGGGGAGGCATGGGATCGTTACAAAGAGTTGCTTCGCAAGTGTCCGCATCATGGTTTTACCGAGTTAATGCAAATGGATACTTTCTACAATGGTCTCAATCAGACCAATCAAGACTCTTTGAATGCCTCCGCGGGAGGTAATTTCATGAGCAAGACCACAAAAGAGGCCTTGCAAATCATTGAGAACAAATCTCAGGTCCGTCCTTTCAGAGCAAAGACATATCAGTCTCATGCTGAACCTTCTTCTTCTTCATCTCCCGTGAGTACATCTAGCACCGATGCTAAGATTGACAAACTCACAGACATTGTTCATGCTTTGGTTCTTGCTAACCAAAAGAAAGTGACCTTCACTCAGACACCAACACATGGTGAAGTGAAGAAAGTTGAGAGTTGTGTCACTTGTGGTGGTCCTCATGCATACTACAATTGTACTGCCACCGATGGTAGTCCTTTTGAAGCCAATGCTCTAGCCGGTAGTTCACAGCAAGGAGGTAATCAATACCGTCCTCAAAATGAACCACACTACCGTGCTAACACTAATCAAGCACCACCCGGTTTTAACCAGAATCATAACATGCAAAACAGGAATCAGAACCAACCAAGAATGAACCAAGGTTATCAAAACCAAGGTAATTTCTATCCTGGACCCAATCAAGGTTTCCAACCTCAAGGAAACCTTAATCAAAACAATTTCAATCGAGGGAATCAATTTCATGGGAATATGAATCCTAATCAAGGGAATTTTGGCTATAATCAAAACATACGGCCTCAAATTATCCCTCCAGCTCCTCCCGTCATTATTCCTCCAGGACCATCATCTGATGAGTTACTGAAGCAGTTCATGAAGTCCCAAGATGAAATGAACAGGTTGTTGGTCAGTCAGATCGCTGATCTTAAGAAGTCTTTAAATGATCAACCCTCGGGCTCAGGAAAACTTCCGAGCAACACGATCGCTAACCCGAGGGGCGATGCAAAGGCGATCACAACCAGAAGTGGTGTTTCATATGATGGACCTGCTGTTCCTACTACCTCTTCTTCTTCTCTCCCAAAGGTAGTGGAAAGTGAACCTCCGACACACAATGGACCTACGACTCCAATGCCCCCTCCTCCTGTGGCAATGAGTCAAGTTACCAAGGAAACAACGGACAAAGTGCATTATTCAAGCCCACGAAGTACCGCACACGTCCTACCTTCGGTAGTCCAACCTCAACTGGTCCAGAAACCTAAGTCAAATCAAGGAGTTGTTTTTGAACCTCCTGTAGCTCCTGTTGAGAATCAGAAATCCAAATCTTCTATTCCTTACCCATCACGTTTGAATGAGCAAAAGCTCCGCGAGAAAGCTAGTCATTAAATGGACAAATTTTTCCAAATTTTCCAAGAATTACACTTTGACATAAGCTTTGCGGATGCTATCATGCTGATGCCCAAGTTTGCATCAACTCTCAAACACATGTTAAGCAATAAGGAAAAGCTGTTTGAAATGGCAAAAACTCCTCTTAACGAGAACTGCTCAGCAGTTATTCTGAAGAAGCTTCCTGAGAAACTTGGAGATCTTGGGAAATTTCTCTTACCTTGTGTATTCCCAGGAATGGTTGAATGCTTTGCCCTAGCAGATCTTGGTGCAAGCATAAACCTTATGCCTTATTCAGTATGGAAGAAACTTTCTCTTCCGGAACTCACTCCTACATGCATGACTCTCGAGCTTGCAGATCGTTCCATATCCCGTCCTCTTGGCATTGCTGAGGACGTATTTGTGAAAGTAGGAAAGTTCCATTTTCCAGCTGACTTCGTGGTTGTTGATTTTGATGCCGATCATCGGGTTCCTCTCATTGTTGGTCGAGGATTCCTGAGAACGGGCCGTGCTCTCATTGATGTATTTGAGCAGGAAATCACATTGCGTGTTGGTAATGAAGCTGTCACCTTCAACCTTGATCAAACTTCGAGGTACTCCGCAAACTATGATTCTGAATCGGTTAACCGAATAGATATCATAGATGTTGCTTCTGAAGAGTACTCTCAAGAAGTTCTTGGTTATTCTCATAGTTCTGTGAGTGGGGATTCCACCACATCTTCTCAACCTATCATAGCCAATTCTACTCCTTCTCTCACTCCGTTTGAGGGAAGCGACTTCATCTTAGATGAGATTGAAGCATACTTGGCTAGTGATTCTGTTCCATGGGAAATTGATCACGCTCCAATTGATATTGAGGGGGACATACTTCTTATTGAGAAGTTTCTCAATGGTGATCCATCATCAACCCCTCCCTCTAGTGATTCAATCCCAGATGAGATTAATCAAAATGAGATTAATCTGGAGGGAGATATTCTTCGTGAGAAATTGTTAAATCTGGACACTTCTCCTCCTCTCCCTCCCATCAAACTTCATAACAAGGAAGTCAAGTCAGTTGAGAAAACTGAAGAATTTCCTGAGGTTGAGCTTAAGAACTTACCTCCTCATCTTGAGTATGCATTTCTAGAAGGTGATGATAAATTACCCGTCATTATTGCTCGAGATTTGAGTAAAGATGAAAAAGCTGCTCTCATAAAAATCTTGAAGTCACACAATCAAGCAATTGCTTGGAAACTCTCCGACATTAAGGGTATCAACCCTGAGTTTTGTACTCATAAAATCTTGATGGAGGATGACTTCAAACCAGCAGTTCAACATCAGAGACGAGTGAATCCAAAAATCCATGATGTTATCAAACAAGAGGTTATCAAACTTCTTGATGCAGGATTGATTTACCCTATCTCAGATAGTCCTTGGGTCAGCCCAATTCATTGTGTTCCGAAAAAGGGTGGCATTACTGTTATCACAAATGAAGATAACGAGTTAATCCCAACTCGATTGGTTACGGGATGGCGTGTGTGCATTGACTATCGTAAGTTGAATGACGCTACCCGTAAAGACCATTTTCCTCTACCCTTCATGGACCAGATGCTTGAGAGATTAGCAGGGAATGAATACTATTGTTTCCTTGATGGTTTCTCGGGTTACTTTCAGATCCCTATTGATCAACAGGATCAAGAGAAGACCACATTCACTTGCCCGTACGGAACTTTTGCCTACAAACGTATGCCTTTTGGCTTATGTAATGCTCCTGGCACGTTCCAACGATGTATGATGGCCATTTTCCACGACATGATCGGGGAAACAATGGAGGTGTTTATGGATGACTTCTCGGTCATTGGGGATTCTTTTCAAACTTGTCTCTCCCATTTAGAAAAAATGCTTCAAAGGTGTGAAGACACCAATCTTTGTCTAAACTGGGAGAAGAGCCACTTTATGGTCAAAGAAGGCATAGTCCTTGGCCATAAGATTTCCAAGAACGGGATTGAGGTAGATAGAGCAAAAGTTGATGTTATTGCTAAGCTGCCTCATCCTACTACCGTCAAAGGTATTAGGAGTTTTTTAGGTCATGCCGGTTTCTATCGTAGATTCATACAAGATTTTTCTAAAATCGCCCGGCCGATGACCCATCTTCTTGAAAAGGATGCTCCTTTTATGTTCTCACCCGAGTGCATCATAGCTTTTGAAACATTGAAGAAAAAGCTTACTGAAGCACCCATTCTCGTTGCTCCCGACTGGGACTTGCCTTTTGAGCTCATGTGCGATGCAAGTGATTTTGCTATCGGTGCAGTCTTAGGGCAACGAAGAAATAAGCATTTTCAGCCAATTCACTACGCAAGTAAGACTATGACTGAAGCTCAAACTCATTACACCACCACAGAAAAAGAGCTATTAGCCGTGGTGTATGCATTTGAGAAGTTTCGGCCATACTTAATTTTGACCAAATGCGTAGTGTATACGGATCACTCGGCTCTTAAATATCTCTTTGCAAAACAAGATGCAAAGCCGAGATTGCTTCGTTGGATTCTCCTCCTCCAGGAATTTGATATCATTATACGTGATAAAAAAGGAGCCGAGAATCTAGCTGTTGATCATCTGTCCAGATTAGAAAACCCTCACCAAGATGTTTTCTAGAAAAAGGAAATAAATGAAACATTTCCTCTCGAGACACTCAATGCGGTTTCTTTTCGTGGAAATTCTACCACCCCATGGTTTGCTGACTTCGCAAATTACCATGCGGGTAACTTCATTGTGAAAGGGATGTCGACCCAACAGAAGAACAAATTCTTCAAAGATGTTAAACATTACTTCTGGGACGACCCCTACTTGTTCAAAATCTGTGCGGATCAAGTCATCCGACGGTGTGTTTATGGACAGGAAGCTATTGACATTCTCACAGCTTGCCATGCTGGACCCACCGGGGGCCATCATAGTCCAAACTACACCGCCAAAAAGGTGTTTGATTCCGGGTTTTATTGGCCCACAATCTATAAGGATGCCCACGAATTCGTCAAAGCCTGTGACGCTTGTCAACGTCATGGAAATATATCTCAAAGAAATGAAATGCCACAAAATGCCATTCAAGTTTGTGAGATATTTGACTTATGGGGTATTGATTTTATGGGGCCATTCCCTTCGTCTCGTGGTAACAAGTACATACTCGTGGCTGTTGACTATTTGTCAAAATGGGTTGAAGCAAAAGCTTTACCTACCAATGATGCCCGAGTTGTTGTGAAATTTTTGAAATCTCTTTTTGCCAGGTTTGGAACTCCGAGAGCGATAATCAGTGATCGTGGTACACATTTCTGTAATGACCAATTTGAAAGAGTCATGCAAAAGTATGGTGTTACCCATCGTCTCTCTACTGCATACCACCCCCAAACAAGTGGGCAGGTGGAAGTTTCAAACCGTGGTATTAAAAGGATTCTTGAAAGGACAGTAGGCGAAAATCGTGCATCCTGGTCGGATAAGCTTGATGATGCACTATGGGCCTTCCGTACAGCTTACAAAACACCCATCGGGTGTACTCCATACAAGCTAGTGTAAGGAAAGGCATGTCATCTTCCAATTGAGTTAGAGCACAAGGCATACTGGGCCTTAAAACATGCAAATTTCGATATACAGACAGCTGGTGATCATAGAAAAGTTCAAATGAATGAATTAAATGAACTTCGTGATCAAGCTTACGAGAACTCTTTGATCTACAAGCAAAAGACAAAGAAGATTCATGACTCTAAAATCAAGAACCGCGTTTTCAACGTTGGTGATCGAGTCCTTCTTTTCAATTCATGATTGAAGATTTTCTCGGGAAAGCTCAAGTCCCGTTGGTCTGGTCCATTCACTATTGCTAAGGTTTATCCTTATGGTACCGTTGAGTTATCTCAACCCGATGGTCTTAATTTTAAAGTGAATGGTCATCGAGTGAAGCATTATTTTGGAGAGGACATTCCTTCTGTGGTTGTCCCGGATTTACAAACTTTCCCCATGAACCAATGAATGCGGGGATCGAGTCAAGCTAGTGACTCGGGAATCAAAAACATTAGCACGCACCATATGGGTTTTCACCCATATTTCTGTCTTCTTACCCCCTTTCTATCACCCTAGTGTAGGGGGGGGGGTTGCCCCACATATTGTGTATATATATAAGTTTGTGAAAAAAAAAAAAAAATCTTTTAAAATAATGGCCGTAGTATTTCCCTTTTACGTTCTTTGTTTCGGCATAACCGCCGGTACTTTGAATATTGAGGGCAATATTCATTTCTAAGTGTGGGGAGGGGGGGGGGGAATTCTCGCGAATTTCATGTATTATCCACCCAATTCCCCCGTTTTTGGCCAAAATTTTTTTTGGAGTAAGTGTTCTACACTTACTCATCTTGGTTATCAGTCCGCCATGTCTGTAAGACAAAAGGATTGGCTAATCCAGGAGCAAACGGCTCTTGGTAAAGACTTCTCAAATCCGTTTATATGGCTTGCAATTTGCCAAAAATTGTATGGTGCTCAACTCACCATATCCTAAAAAGTGAAGAGTTGGCTAGCCCGCAAGGTTATGGCTTGTGGTAAAGGCAGTGGAAAATCCATAATTGGTATTCAGCTCACCAAAGATAATTCTGATAATTTATCTAAGAGTTGGCTAGTCCAGAGCAAACGGCTTCTGGTAAAGACACATCAAATCCGTTATATGGTTTATGATTTGCCAATAAATCATTTGGTTATCGTTGTACCAAGGTTCTTACTTGAATCAAAACAATTGGCTACTCCAGAAGTGATGGCTTTTGGTAAAGAGTTTTTCAAATCCATCAAGTTTTCTCAAATCATTGCTAGGGACTAGCAATATCTCAGTGTTGGGGATTGATGAGTGTCTAAATACTCATCATTTTTGTACAATCTAAACTGCAAAATCATCTGAAAACACTCAGAAACACATCAAAATGATCAAAATATCACAAATCAGTGTTTTATGTGTTTTAAATGCAAAAATATCAAAATCAGATGAAAAATGTATCAAGTTTGCAAAATTGGCAGTTTTAGTCCCCCAAGTTTTAAAAGTTGTCAAATCTAGTCCCTGAAATATCAAAATGTGGAATTTTATCATTCAAGGTCCTTAAAATATTCTAAGTTGTAAAAAATGATCCTTGAATGATTCTTTGGTCAATTGGCAAGAAAGGTCCCTAAACTTTGGAAAATTGCAAAAGTAGTCCTTGGACCTTTTAAACTGGAATTTATGCAAAAGTTATCCTTGTTCTATCAATGTTTGTCATGTTTGGTCCTTGTGAGAAGTTTGGAAAAGTATCATGATCAGTCCTTGAAGTTTGGTGAAATTACATTTTTGGTCCTTGTTATCTAGTTAAACCAAACGGACACCTTATAATATCCAAAGCCCAAATCCATCACCCTAGCCCAACTCCCCTTGACCCGGCCCTTTGTATTATTACCCACCGGTCAACAGAAGTCAAATCCACCCCCACGCGCGCCTAAACCCACCTTCACTGTAGCTCTCCCTCTCCACCCCTGTAACACCAAAACCAGGCATGGTTTTCCAACCTTTTCAACCCCCCTCTCCATACTTTGTCCCCTCCACCTCCTCTAAACACCACAAATCCTTTATTGATTGAAACCCACTCCATTTAAAGCTCAAACCTGCTAATAAGAAAATTGGCGCCAAAAATCCAAGTGTATGGTTCTGATGAATCTGAGAGATCCAATGGCTCAGAAGTGGTGGGAAAGATTCAGAGGTCAATGAGAAGTGTAAAAAGTCTATAAAGAGGAGCTATGAAGCATTGTATCAAGTATCTAGTGTAACTTAAAATTTTCTTTAGTCGTTTTATTTAATCTAAGTTTTACAGTGTATGTTTTCAATTCCAAGTACTTTGTTTAAGTCTCTCAAGTGTATTTGAATCTTTTTTAATGATCAATTTCAGTGTTTAAATATCAAATTCAGTTTATGCAAATTTCCTTTCAAAAATATCATATCATGGTAATGTTGTTGTTTGTTGTTTATATGGACTGAAATAAGCCACATAAGCTCCTAGATAGCTTTTCTAAGCTATTAGAAATCTTAAAATTCAGTTTAGAAGTTAAAACCAAAAATCACTAAAAATACCAATTAAATAGTTTAAAAATCAAAAATCACTTGGAAATGGTGTATACAATTGGAGCAGGGTGAATTATGGATGGCCTTGGGTTAGTGGCTTAGTGGTAAGCCTATAGGGGTGGTCTTGATCATTGGTTCTATGATTTCAGTTGGATAGCACTTGTAAGCTTTTTGTTCATATTTGCATTTCTTTGTTTTAGTTGTCTAGTAGTTGTAATTTCTGTTTCTTAGTAATCACTAGTCATAATTAAGTATATCTAAGCTTTAAAATCAGTAGGTTGTTCTTTTAAATTTGTGTTTTGTGAAAATCTCATTTGGACAGTTAAATCAGTATAATCATAATTCTTGTATTTTATGTTGTTAGTCCTGTTGGTTCATGCTCATTTAATCTCATGTAATGATATCATAAGGGTTTGAGTCAGTTTCATGGTATAAATTTGTGATTTGCTTTGTAAAACTTCAAAACAGTCAATATAAGTGGTGTTTGGATTTTGGTGTTTGAAAGATCTCTGGTCTTTGGCTTCTTTGCAGATTGTTTAACTTGGCTCTAATAACTGATCTTAGTCACAAAAACCAGTGCTCATAAGCAAAAAGTCAAAAATTCTTTTAATCACTTATTGTGCAGTCACTGTTGGATTTTAAAAAGTTAGGATCATGATTTTGTGTTAGAAAGTTGTTAGTGTTGATCAAATCAGTCTTATATCACCTCAAAACAACATATTCAGTGATTTAAATCAGGTTAAAGTTCATCTAAGTCAAACTTTTAGTTTAAGTCAAAAGTCAAATTTTCATTTGGGTCGATTTTGAATAAAATAGATATTTTTACTGTGTGCTTAATACTAAGTTTTAGCTTAAAAGCTCTTAGGGTATTAAAGTTTGGTTGCTAAACAAAAATATAAAAATGCTAGTTCTCTGTTCATCAGCTTTTTAAGTGCTTATTTTCTTGATTCTTTTGGGTACCTAGTCTGTTATAGTGCCCTGTGCACCAGTTACATAAGCTCAATCAAAAGCTTGCACAGAGCTCATTTGTTATTCAAATCTTGTGAACTTTGTTTCTTTGGAAAGCCAACCTGGTCATCTTGAAGTCTCAAGCTTAAGTTTTCATTTTGAAGCTTGTTTGCTAGGGCTGCAAGTTCCTTTTGTCTTGTCCCATTTCTGTGTTTAAGCCAAGTGTTTATTAGCTTATTCATAGCTTTTCAGTGTGCTTCTTTGTATATCTTAGCTTCATTTCTGTTCATATAGCTTGTTTACATCCATTTTGAGCTTCTGTTTCAGCAAGCAAGCTTGTTTGAGCTTATTTCCACAAAATAAGCTCTTAAGCCATCTGTTGGGATTATAAGCTCCTCAAACTGCTTATTTGTGTCTTGTAAAATTTTTGTCTTTGTTAAAGTTTCATAAAATCAGTAGTAAAGTAGTTTTCAAAAAGAAAATCCAGAAAAATATCAATTTAAAATCAGTGATAGTGTTTATTTAATATTTCCTAGCTTTTTGATTTTTCTTTTTAGCTTTTTAATAAGTAAATCTTGTTTTTCTATTTTTTTTTTGTTTTCTGTCATCATATAGTATTTTTAGAAAAAGTTTCATATTTTTCTCTATCTTTTTAGTATTTATTATAATTTTAAACAGTTAAAAATAGTAATTAATTAGTAATAAATAATTAAAAAGCATAAAAAATATCTTTTCAGTTTTAAAATTAGTTTTATCATATTTTAGATTTTTCCAAATTAAAATTTTATTTTTCCAGGTTTATTTTATATTTTCTAGTATTTAAGTGTATTTTAAATAATAATTAATTAGTAATAATTAGATAAAAAGTGTGAAAAATATATTTTTAATTTTAAAATTAGTTTTATAGTATTTTAGATTTTTCTGAATAATAATTTTATTTTTCTAGCCTTATTTTGGATTTTCTTCTATTTTAGAGTATTTATTAAATAGTTAAAAGAGTTTTTAATTAATAATAATTAATTAAATAGTTATAAAAATAATTTTCTTTTTCTAATAATTTTATTTTATTTTTAGGATTCTAAAAATGTTATTTACATATTTTTAGGTCTTTTATTTCTTAGATTTTACTTTTTATTTTGTACGTATACGTAGTTTTTAAACTTACGTTTACGTTTCTTTCATCTGATTGTTGTGCTTTCCAATTCTGTATTCCATTCCATTCCAATCAATCAGTAGTGTAATTTCTCAATCAAAACCTTTACTGATTACTATCCTTAGTGATCATTCTATTCTCTGAGTTTGTTTTGACACACCATTGAGTCTCCGTGGGACATAACGACCCGGGAATTCACTATATTCTCCAGGACTTCATTGTATTTGTGCCTAAGCTGTTTTAAGTCTGTTACGGTTGGCCATTCACAAGTGGTCAGCTTGTGTGATTAGACTTGACGGTTTAGCATAGATCAAGGCGACGTTGTGATAGGATTAGTTCTCCTTGGTGTGAAAGAACTCGGTGGTTAGCCTAGCACCGTATAAAGGGTAGGCGATGTTGTGTTAGGTATGGTTCGCCTTGGTGTGAAGGAACTCGGTATTTAGCTTTGTACCGGAAAAAGGTTAAGCGACGTTGTAAAGGCTTCTCCGCCATAAAGAGTTGGTGTAGTGTTTACGAACTCTCGAGTAGGTGACTCGGGGAGTGGAGTAGGGCAAGGAAGGTGTCCTTGTAGCTTAACCACTATAAATAACTTGTGTCGTGGTGATGTGCTTCTTACTCTTTATCTTTCATTACACGTTTATATATCTATCTATCAACGTCCAACATAAACAACCAAATAGATTGACATAAGTCGATCTAAATATTCAAAAGGAAGTTTTAAATTGGCAAAACTATTCAACCCCCCCTTCTAGTTTTCCACATTATGTTTTGTCATCAACAAAAAGGGGGAGATTGTTAATATAAATAAACCGTAAAAACGTTTATTAATATTTTGCGATCTCTTTGTGTTTTGTTGATAACAAATATAATGTTATCTTAAGTATAATTATAAGGATACATGTTATTTTTGTAAAGCATTTAAATATAGCCATTTAAATACAAAAATGTAGTAATTAAGCATTTGTTGTAATAGTTTATTAGGATGGGTAAAAACCATAACCCATGGATCTTAACCCATACCCAAGTTGGCTAGATACAATGTATACTTAGATACATTGAATCTAAAGAAAACCCTTGGATCAACCCATAACCCATGACCCATAACCAAAAAACCCATGGACAAAGAGGAGCGTTCCACGGATCCCTAGGATTACACTAGACGGATCCCAAGTGGAAGGGATCCGTGGGATCCGGGGAACAGTGAAGATTTTTGCCTATAAATAAAGAGCCATTTCTTCATTCTAAACCACCCCTCTTCTTACTAAATCTCTCATACACTCTCATTCTCTTCTAACATATAGATCACTTGATCTAGAGAGTTGTTCTTCTTTCTTTCTATTGTGATCCTCATATAGGTCCTTCTCTAAGGCGAGATCACGAGCATTCTACAAGTCATCGAAGCAAGGGGTCCTTGATTGATTTGTCACTTCGCAAGATTTCTATAGCAAAGATCTTGTATTTGATATTTCACATATTTATTGTATAATAGTCGTGTTGGTTTGGTCCACCGTGCTACGGACTCGGTATTTAGCTTTGTACCGGAAAAAGTGTAAGCAACGTTGTGAAGGCTTCTCCGCCAAGTGAAGGAGTTTGTTGACATAGTGCTTGAACTCTCGAGTAGGTGACTCGGGGAGTGGAGTAGGGCAAGGAAGGTATCCTTGTAGCCGAACCACTATACATCGGTTATGTCTTTTATTTTCCTTCGCTTTACTTTATTTACTTGCTTTATCATTTGATCTATACTTTCTCTACATCCATAAGATCTCACATATTAACGAATCTAAAAGTTTTTGAAACTAACGTAAAATCGGCAAAACTATTCAACCCCCCCTTCTAGTTTTCCACAAACATGAAACGTAATTCGTCACGTACTTCATGAACTAACCCTTGGACATGTTGACAATGAAATCAATCATTGTCATGGTTAGGGAATGGTGGTGGTAAGAATGGAGCGGTTTGAGGTGGAATTTTTGATGAAGTCGGAGGTTCCACAAAGGATGGAGGGATTTGTGGAGGTAAGTTTGATGAAGTCAGAGGTGGTTCAACTAAGGGTGAAGGTGGTGATATATGTGTCAGTGGTGGGGGTAAGGATGTATCTACTTCTATATGGTCCGGTTGTTGAGTTTGGTGATTCCTCATAATTCAAAATTGACCATTTGAGGGTGAAGGAGAATAGGATATGGGTGCTAGTCTAGTTTCAACACCAAAGTTTTGGTGAGAGGGTTGTTGTGGTACCATTTTCTCAATTGATGAGAATGTGAGCAATGGTGGTGGATGAGAATGCCTAGGTGGCAAGTCTTCTAAGGAGTAAAGGTTTGGGGATGAAAGAGGTGTGGTGAAAGAGATAGCTCTAGGTACTAGAGGTGATAGTTTGGTGGCTTTAGTGGAGGTAGGGGTGTTTGGTTTAGGAGGTATGGTAGTGTTTGGAAAAGGTTGTCTTGTGGGAACAAGCCTTTTGGGAGTTGGTTTGATTGGTAGAGTTGGTTGTGAAGGAGTTCTAGTGTTTAAGGCTTTGATGGGTGATGACTCGGTTGAGCAGATTTCATGAACAACACGAGCAATTTTCTTGGGAGGTCCTTTGGTTGATAAGTTTGCACTAGGTGTTTTCTCATGATGAAGTGAGAGATGTAAAAAGAATTTTTAGCTACTTAGAATGAGTGTTTGATTGGTGATTTGGAAGCACAAACACAAGTGGTTTATGAAGGAAGAAATTAGGCAAGTGAATTAAAGCCTAAACCACTAGAAATCTTCAAATTGCAATGATTTGCGTGGACAAGAGTCAACTACAGTGTTGTTCTGATATAGAGAGTCATTTAAGACAATGTGGAGTGTTTAGATTAAAAAAGAGGGTTTGAAATGATTAAATCAAGTGATATTTAGGTAGTCTATGCAGCCGGTTCTCACAGATCCCTCACTTGAGGGATCCGGCTCTCAGAAGCCAAGAAAAAGAGTGATGAGGTTCTAGCAAGGTCTAGCACCTACATATCTTGAGTGATTTAGTCTCCTCAGATATCTTAAATGGTATAGGACTTAAATGATCAAGTATAATGAGTTAGGATAGCTAATGATGACTCTTATGGAGAGAAATGGAGTTTTTATAAATACCAATGAGTGATCAAGGATGACACTAATAGTTTTGAGGGTGGTAAATGATCATTAAGACCAGATGTTGATCAAAGGAAAATTTAGAAAATTCCTTAAAAATCACAAGAAATGAAAAACTAGTTTTTAGACCATTTTAAGGTAAAGATGAATAAAATAAATTTGCTAAAATTGAGGGGAAATATCAAGCTAGGTGTTTTGAGATGAGAGAAAAAATGTGCAAACATTGGAGTGGAAAGATGGTGAGTTTTGAAGTAATGATAAATCAAAAAACACTTTGAATATTATCCTAAGTCATCCATGAGTGAATGTGAGATCAACTGAGCCTAAAGAAAGTTTAAGTGATCCTAATATATCATGTTTAACTGGTCTAATAAAGTCTGGAAGGTTGGATTGATGCAAGGGTGTTAAAAAAGTAACTTCTGTCTACTCAGATCTCACAAATCCTTCACTTGAGCGATCTGGCTAGTTATAGCCTAGGGATCCGGCATCTGAGACAGATTCCTTAACAGTAAGTTTGCAAAATTTTGTTCCAAGTGTCGAATTTTGAAACTAATGATCTCTGTAGTAAGCATACATGTATACAAGTAAAACATAGTAAGTATAGCACATAGAAACAACATATAGGCAAGCAAACAAGATAATGACCATATATTAAAATGAGAACAACCAAGTATGTCTCGCATAAAGTAGATAAAGTCATGATCATACATTGTTTTGACAATCATAAAACATCCAAAGTGATCATATAAAAGAAATAGGGTATAAAGTTTCTTTTGTCAATCTCTTCACTTTTTCTTCTTTCCCAAGTTGATGAGGAAATGAGTTAGACACTTGAACATTCCTTTTGTTTGCTTGAATTTCTCAGTTTCCTTTGGAAGAGTGGGAAGTTGTTCAAAGTAAGTCATGGGATCGAGTTGATTATTGGAAACGGGGTCGACTTCGACATCATCATCTTCATTTGGAGAGTCCGAGAGAGGACGAGGCCTTTTCTCATTGATCATAAATTGTTTGGTGGGTCGTTTGGTGAGAGGTACCATAACATGGTTTGCGAGAAAGTGGTCATCGGTAATAGGACCATACCATAAGGAGTAGTTTTCATTGCATTCAATGAGTAGGTTGGATTGCACTAACATACTTAAGGAGACGTGTTAGGAGCATACCATAAGGAAGAACCATTTTGTCAGTTTTGAAAACACCTACCATTCTTTGGGCAATGTAATAGGCGAGATTGAAAGGCTTTTGGTGGATGATACAATAGATCATTTGGACAAGACAAGCATTGGGATGGTCTTTGTTTCCAACCAAACAAATGACATTCTCTCTAAGAATTTCTTCCCACTTTTTGTAAATGAGAATCGTTTCAAGAAGTTCCATTTGAAAGGGATCACGATGAATGAGTTCTTTGTTGCGGTTATAACGAGATTGGTCGACTCTCTTTGTGAAGATGGTATCTCGAACAACAATGGGGTTATCAAGTAGAGTGTGATAGATAGGTTTAGAGTCTAATGCAAAGGATTGACAAGCAATTGACCAATCTTTGGAATACATACAAATTCCTTCACATGGTACGCGAAGAATTTGCGCGAATATGGTGAGAGGTAAGGTGATGCTTTGGTTGTTTATGATGAAAGCGATTGAAATACTTTCATCATTGTTTTGGATAATCCTAACGCTCTTCTAGAATTCGAAGATGAAGACCGGGCAAATTTTTTCATCAATTTTGAGGAGGCAATCAAAGTTAATTGAGGAAAAGACTTGAGGAATGTCGGTGTTTTCAAGGAAACATTCTTCAATTACACGACCTTCGTGGATGAGTCATTTTTGAAGCATTTTGAAGGTTTTACGATCACTATTTGATAACCCTTCTTTGCGATAATATCTAGGAATGTAGTGGACAATGTCATGATGGTCTTGTTGGGTGGATTTAGGCATGTTTGATCCTAGAAGAAAAATAATATTCCAATTAGGTAAAATTTCTCAAGATGGGTTTATGAGTTTATTTTGTATCAACAACGCCGTTTTGAAAAACCTTAATTATGTAGAACTTTTTGTATGGAAAACAATTTTTCAATAAACAATTTGCCAATTGATGATGTGAAAAATTGAAACCAATTGAAAAGTTTATGACCATAAACCCTAGGATAGAGATGATGAGGAATAGAAAATATGAGTGTAATTACTTACAATGATGTTTAGGATTGAGATGCTTGAGAGTATGAAGCTCTAGGATGATGGGAACTGAGATTTGGTCGTTCTAGGTTTAGGAAGAAGGAAAATGGAGTGGTTTGGGTTTTAAAAAACGAGTCTCCTGTTTGTATTTTTGCACGGTTCTGCCGGTTCCCTTGTTTGAGGGATCCGACTAGTACAACTTGAAGGATCTGACGCTGTAGAAAATTTTTGGAGTGATTTGGTTTATTCTTTCACTTGTAATAAGTTATACAATAACTTATTTTAGAGAAGAACTTGTAGAATGAGATTTTGGTTATAGTCCTATTTGAGTAGACGTTTAGCTAAGATGTTTTGGGAAATTGTTTACCGAAAATGGAGCGAAGGATTGTAGATCAAGACTTTAACTATCAATATTTTATTTGTGATGAAGGCGTAGATTTGACGAACTTACACGTTTTCAGGAGAATCAAGAAGGAATACTATTTCTGATGATGCGTTAAGATGGAAAGTAGTGAAGAGAGACTTTTTAGAAACTTGTGACTTTGCATATATACATGCACATAATATACCATCATTTTATCCACATGCGATTACTACATTTATATATCAACTAGTTGTAGTTAAGAGAACATACCTTCGCTATATTCCATTTTTATGGTTTTTATAAACCATAGATGCGAAATACATCATGAACTTTTAAAGTACTTAATCGTACTTTGTAGAAGTAGGTTGTGATTACTTTGGGTTCTTCTTTGGGTGTTGACTTCATTTTTTTTGGATAGAAAAAAGTCATTGGATGAATCCTAGCATGAAGATTTCTCAAAATAAAATGTTAGAATGATCTATCACTATCAAAGATTTGTTAAACTATAAAAAATGTCTAAAACATGAATTTTTTTTGGTTTTAAGAAATTTCCTTCTTTATAGTTTTCAAACGTACATGGATCGTATCAAGTTTTTAAAGTACAATATACTCTAAAAAACTTGGTAACGAAGCTCTGATGCCAATTGTAGAAAACTAGAAGGGGTTTGAATAGTTTTACCGATTAAAGCTTCGTTTTAAATTATTTAGATCGACTTATGTCAATCTATTTAGATTGTGTGTTGGATATTGATAGATGAACATATAAGTAAGTAATACAAGAGATAAAGAGTAAAGGAACACAAAACCACGACACGAGTATTTATAGTGGTTCAGCTACAAGGACACCTTCCTTGCCCTACTCCACTCCCCGAGACCCCACTCGAGAATTTCTAAGCACTACACAACACAAGCTCCTTAATGTGGCATAGAAGCCTTCACAACGTCGCCTAATCTTTATCCGGTACAAGGCTAGACACCGAGTTCTTCCACGAGGTATAACCAAACCTATCACAACGTCGCCTACACTTTATCCGGTACAAGGCTAGATACCGAGTTCCATTACAAAGGAGGAACTACTACCCAACACTACACCCCAACACAACTACCTAAAGGAGACAAACTCCTTTTTACAATACTAGAGAGGATATCAATATCCTTTGACCCAAACTACACAACTTGTACATCGACGCACCATATCGAATGTACACCTTCGGCACCATTCACTAATGCCTTCACCACAACACTCTATGGAGGGAGGAAAGAACCATAAAAAAGATGCACTTCAGTGGTATTGATGATGACGAAGCTTAGCAACTCTTGAACTTGAGCTTGCACATCTTCAAGAGGTGGTGATCTTGCCTTTAAGAGGAACCTAGAGAATCACACAAAGATAAAAGTACATAGAATGATCCTTTGGATATGTGGTTAGAGAGGTCAGAATCTAGAGATAAATGGCTCACTATTTATAGGCAAAATATGCCTACTGTCCCACGGTTCTAGCAGATCCCTCACCCAAGGGATCCGGCTAGTGCAAATCCTTAGATCCGGCTACTGGGTCAGTTTAGTCCAGATTTTGGGTTGCAAACCGGGTTCTGGGTTATGGGTTATGGAACATGGGTCATGGACTGTGGATCATGAATACCCAACAAGATACAATGTACCTAGTCAATGGGTTATGGATCTTGAGTCATGGGTCATGAACTTTGGGTCATGGATCATGGATAATATCCAACATGACTGTGGAAAACTAGAAGGGGGGGGGGTGAATAGTTTTTCCGATTTTAAGTTAGATTCTAAAAACTTTAAATTTGATGTTATGTGAAATCGTATGGATGAAGATAAAGTATAGATCTAAGAGTAATGCAAGTAAAGAAAGTAAAGTAAGGGATAGAAATAACACAACCGATTTATAGTTGTTTGGCTACAAGGACACCTTCCTTGCCCTACTCCACTCCCCGAGTCACCTACTCGAGAGTTCAAGCACTATGTCAACAAACTCCTTCAACTTGGCGGAGAAGCCTTCACAACGTTGCTTACACCTTTTTCCGGTACAAAGCTAAATACCGAGTCCTTAACACGGAGGACCAAACCAACACGACTATTACACAACAACTATGTGAAATATCAATTACAAGATCTTTGCTACAGAAATCTTGTGAAGGAACAAATTAATGAAGGACCCCTTGCTTGGATGACTTGTAGAAACCTCGTGATCTCGCCTTAGAGAAGGACCTATATGAGAATCACAATAGAAAGAAGAAAAACTCTCTAGATCAAGTGATCTTTTGTTAGAAGAGTGTAAGAATATATGAGAGAGTTAGTAAGAAGAGGGGTGAAGCGAAATGAAGAAATGGCTCTCTATTTATAGGAAAAAACTTGCCACTGTTCCACGGATCCCTCCCTTAAGGGATCCGTCTAGTGTAATGTCAGGGATCCGTAGGACGCTCCTCTTTGCTCATGGGTTTTTTTGTTATGCTTCATGGGTTGGTCCATGGGTATTTCATTAGATACAATGTATCTAATAGATGCAATGCATCTAGTCAAATGGATATGGGTCAATACCATGGGTTATGGATATGCTCCATGGGTTATGATTTTTACCCATCCTAATAAACTATTACAACAAATGATTTATTACAACAATTTGTATTAAATGACTATATGTAAATGCTTTACAAAAATAACATGTATCCTTATAATTTTACTTATGATAACATTATATTTGTTATCAACAAAACACAAACAGATCGCTCAATATTAATAAACGTTTTTACGGTTTATTTGTATTAACAATCTCCCTCTTTTTGTTGATGACAAAACATAATGTTATGATGAGTAAAACTTAAGATTAGATGTATGTTTTGAAAGCCTAAGTTTCACTTCTTCTCCCCCTTTTTGTCGAAACAAAAAGTTAACCCAATGAAGAAATAAAAGGTGGAAAAATAGTCCACGTATCACTTACTCCCCATTAACGGTAGCTCCCCCTAGATTGGGGCATCAAGTAATAAAAAATAAAAAGTCCTACAAAGAAAGGGTTAGTAGTAACATGCATAAATAATCTTGTGATTGACGAGAATCAAGATTGGGAGCCAAGGTATGTAAACAAGGCCTTGTAATAAAACAACAAAATGTAGTGGTACTTATGCCACATACAAGCATGTAAAAGTAAGAACAAGACTTGTTCTTAAAAAAATGACTCAAAGAAAAAAATACTAAAGGTAATAAAAATGATTCCTTCCATGCTTGCATAAGGTTATGGATGGAGGTTTTGATGAGTAATGATGGTGATGCGATCAAGGATGAGGTTGAGTATGACTCGTATTTCTTCCCTAATCTCTATTGCAATATCCCTAGTGGATTGGAAATGTTCATAATGTAAGTGATGTGGGTAATGAGTGCGGAAGTTTTCCGGGTGACTTTGATTTGTGAGATGCGGAAGTTGTGGTGGAAAAGTTGAAAAATACGGATCAAAGTCGGGAATGTTTGGAAGTGGTGGTGGAAAAGAACCTAGATGTTCTTGTAATACAATGGGAGATATAGGTGGTGAGGTTTCAAGGTCTTTGAAAATTGTGTTTGGGGAAATGGGAGGTGTCAAAAAGGCTAGTTCTTTTTGCTTTGTTTGCTGAGATCTTGTTGGAGTCTTAAGGAGTTCCAAAAGAGTGATCTTAGGTGGTGATGTGATAGGTGATGAAGTTGGTGTACTTCTTGGTGATGAAGGAGGTGCTATAATGGAAGCATCTTGTGGTGAATGAGTTGTTGGTGATGAACTATTTGATGATGTTTTTGCTAAGCAACAAGGCCGGATGCTAATCCGTGCGGCTTTTCTAGATTTGGGTGGTGGTACTTTGGAAGGTGGGAGGACAAAGTTTTGGATTTCTTGAAAGGGGTTGTTTGCTTTAGATGATTCACCTATGTTGGAAGATCTTTTGGGTGACATGATGATGTTTTTTTTGTGAGGTTGAGAGTGATGAATATGCAAGAATTTTGGGAATCCTATTTATAGAAAAATAATGTGTTGTAATGAATGCTTGACCCAAAATGTGGATTAAAATCTAATGATTAGATATGAATTTAAGGCATGTGATCATGAGAACACAAGCATTAAATAACATACTCCAAAAAAATAAAAGAAATGATGAAACTATTGAAGTTTTCATCCAAAGTGAGAAAATAGAAGATAAAACTAGCTTCTGTCTCACGGATCCCACGGATCCTTCCCTTGAGGGATCTGTCCAGCATTAAGGCTGGGATCCATGGTACTGGTGATTCAGGCAGCTCAAAATTTTCCTTTTTGGAAACATTTGTGCCTAGTGTGTGCCTATATGCAAACCATTTGGAATTGCGGTTATCTCGACTCCTAAAAAGAAAAGAAAAACAAACTAGAAGTGAAAAAGCACACTATTATGTGTGATAACCCGAGTGCTCCTAATTCATTGTTGCCTAAATGAATGTACCCGAAAGCACATATTAGTTATGTGTCCTCTTTAGCATTCAAAAGACATGAGATGCAATAAAAACGGGTTTTTACTTTGTATTAATAATGAAAAAGCGATTTGTCCTAAACGTGAGAAATGACTTTTTATGAAAGTGATACGGGAAGAAGTATCCTTTTAGAAAATATTTAGAAAAGAGGTTTCCATGTGTGAATAAACCATTTTATTATTTAAAAAAAAATATGTATGCAATTGATGTTTGCAAAATGTACTTATCTTGAAAAATAGGAGAAAACTATGAGTTATAAGTAAAAGCTTATCTTAGGTTTTGAAAATTCCCGTATTGCTTGTGAGTTGTGCGTGAAATAGAGATCCTAGACTCAGAAAGAAGAAGGCTAGTGTTTACATACCTTGTAGAGTTTAAAAGCTAATTACGACGATTGTTCCATGAGACCAAGACCAAGACGAAGTAGGTTGAATTGTTTCCGCTTCAACGGTTTGGTTAGGACGTCGGCTATGTTGTCTTCGGATGCTACCTTCTCAATAGAGATGTTCCCCTTTTGAACATTGTCTCTTAATAAGTGATGACAAATCTCTATATGCTTTGTGCGAGAATGCAATACTGGATTTTTGCTTAAATCGATGGCACCTTTGTTGTCACATAGAATGGCTATGTCACTTAGATGAATGTCGTAGTCAACTAAAGCTTGTTTCATCCATAGTGATTGTTGGCATGCTTTGCCGGCGAAGACATATTCGGCTTCGGTTTTTGATATTGCCAATGCCGTTTGCTTCTTTGAGAACCAAGATGTTAAACAACATCCCATAAAAATACATACCCCACTTATACTTTTTCGGTCAACATAATCACCTTCATGGTCAAAATCTTCATATACAATTGTTTCTACTCCCGTACCCTTAGGATACCACAATCCTAATTGAGTTGTACCCTTAATGTATCTAAATATCCTTTTGATGGCTTCTAGATGTGATGTTTTAGGATCTTCTTGAAATCTAGCACATAAACAAACACTAAACATGATATCCGGTTGACTAGCCGTGAGGTAGAGAAGACTACCAATCATGCCACGATATTTTGTGTTATCAACGGATTCGCCGTCTTCATTTTTTGTGAGTTTAGTGTCGGATGACATTGGTGTCCTAATTGGTTTTGACTCTTCTAAACAAAATTTCTTTAACATCTCCTTAATGTATTTAGACTGATTAAAGAAGATACCATCTTCTACTTGTTTGATCTGTAGACCAAAAAGAAACTAAGTTCTCCCATCATACTCATCTCGAACTCGTCATGCATGATTTTAGAGAAATCATCACAAATGTCTTGACAAGTAGATCCGAATATAATATCATCTACATATATTTGGACAATGATTATATATGACTCTCTTTTCTTAGTAAAAAGTGTATTATCAACTAACCCCATGGTGTAGTTGTGTTTGATTAAGAATGACTTGAGTCTATCATACCAAGCTTTTGGAGCTTGTTTAAGACCGTAAAGGGCTTTCTTTAGCTTATACACATGTTTAGGTTTTTCAAAATCGAAGAAGCCCGGAGGTTGAGCTACATATACTTCTTCATTAATGAAACCATTTAGAAAAGCACTTTTGACATCCGTTTGAAAGAGCTTAAGATCATTAGCACAAGCATAAGCAAGAAGTATTCTTATAGACTCTAATCTAGCCACGGGGGCATAGGTCTCATCAAAGTATATTCTTTCTTGTTGATTATACCCTTGGGCAACGAGTCTAGCTTTGTTTCTAGACACTATACCGTTTGCATCTAACTTGTTTTTATATACCCATTTGGTTCCTATTATGGTTTGATTACTAGGTGGGGGGACGAGTGTCCAAACATCATTAGAAACAAATTGATTTAACTCTTCTTGCATAGCCATTACCCAACTTTCATCTTTTATGGCTTCTTGTGTATTCTTAGGTTCTATGGTTGAGACGAAACAAAACAAGCTACTTTGGTTTTGAACTTGAGACCTTAAGGTTCTTTCATTTAGCTTTCCTATGACCTTATCGACGGGGTGATCTTTGGAATCTTTAATATTTATGATTTCAACATTTAAAGATTCTTCTTCTTCGTTTATTTTTTTCTTTATTACAATAGCTTCACTTTCGACAATCTCGTCATCGACAAGAGGTGGAGTAGGTTTGGGTGGACTTTCATCAGATTTTACATTTAATGACTCTTCTACCTTCATTGTTTCTTTATTTAATATGACGTAAGCTTTGCTATTAGGAGAGTAACCTAAAAAGATACCTTCGGTTAATTTAGGATCAAATTTCATAAGGTAATCTTTAGTGTTAAGTAGAAAACATTTGCTACCAAATACTCTAAAGTGATCTAACGTAGGTTTTTGCCTCAAAGTAACTCATATGGAGTTTTACCTAACAATGGTCTAATTAAGACTTTATTAAGTATGTACGTTGAGGTATCAACGACATTGCACCAAAACTTTTGAGGTATGGATTGCTCATTTAGCATGGTGCGACTCATTTCTTGTAGGGTTCTATTCTTTCTTTCAACTACCCCATTCGATTATGGAGTGCGAGGAGCCGAGAAGTTGTGAGTAATACCATTAGCGTCACAAAAGGCTCCAAATTGCACTTCATTATCGAATTCCCTACCATGCTCCGTTCTAATAGACACTATAGGACTTCCTAGTTGTCTTTGGATTTTCTTACTTAATATTTCAAAGTAGTTGAACGTTTCAGTTTTGTTCTTTAAGAATTTAGTCCATGTGTACCTAGAATAATCATCCACTATAACCAAAGTGTAGTAGTTGCCTCCATAACTTTGGATAGCGGATGGGCCAAATAAATCCATGTGTAGTAACTCTAGACACTTAGTTGTAGACACCATGTTTTTAGCTTTGTGACTAGAATGGACTTGTTTTCCTACGTTACAAGCATCACAAAAGTGATGTTCATATTTCAATTTAGGTAGATCTCTTACTAGATCTTTGGATGATAGCGATTGAAGAAGTCGCATATTGGCATGACCCAATCTTCGATGCCATAAGGTCGAAGTATCATCCATAGAAGTAAGACAAAGTTTGTCTTTAGGTTCATTACCAATTTTAATGACATAGAATCCATGTTTCCTAATCCCTCTACCTATGGTGATACCGTTTTTTAATATCTTACTGCCGGATTCGTTAAAAAATACGTTGCACTTTTTATCACATATTTGTCCTATACTTAAGAGATTAAAGTTTAGGTTTTCTACGTGACACACATCGTTAATAGTTAGAGATTTGTTAGAAATCGTACCTTTACCGATGATTTTGCTTTTGCTATTTCCAAATACCACATTTCCTCCATTAAAGGATTCATATGTGGAGAATAAATCTTTATTGCCGGTCATATGCCTCGTGCACCCGCTATCCTTGATCCACTCATCCGGATCTAGGTCGACCTTTAAGCACACATAAAAAAACAATTAACTCAAAAGTTTGGTCCCCATTTGTTCATGGGTCCATTAGTGTTAAACATTCCATTCATGTTAGAAATGTACGGATAAGGTGAATATGCGTTCCATGGTGCAAAGTTTTGAAATGGAAAACCATTTTGCAAATTTCGATTCCATCCCATTTGATGGTTACTTCTCGGGTAAACATTATTAGGTCTCCTAGATGTGTTTGGTTTTGAAAATGATGGACCTTTGTTTCTTGCAAAACTTTGATTATATCTTGGAGGTGGTTGTCTAATGGTAATATGAGTTGGTTTCTTCTTATTAACAATAACAAAATCAGTTCTAGAAGAAGAAGCTATGTTATTACCACTGTTTGCTTCAGTAGACCCACGGATCCCTGGTTGTACACTAGCCGGTTCCCTTTTTGTGGGATCCGTGGGATCCGCCACAACAGTGGCTTGTTTTTCTAGTGCGCTAACGAATTATGTTTCTTTGTTTTCGCTAGTTGATGCATTAGTTTCCTGAAAGCCTAGATCTTTTTGGTTGTTTCATGTTTTAACACTATCCAATATCATATCTAAAGTATTAGTGTTCATTCTAGCAATCTTAGAATCTAGATGATCAACTAGTGTTTGAAGTTGAACGCGAAGTTCACATTCACCACTTGCTATTTTTTCCTTTTCTAGACGTTTTAATTTTCCCTTTAACTCTATGACTTCTTTTTATAAACGTTGGTTTTGATTTTTCAAAAACTTGTTTTTGTTGATTACTTTTAAACTAATTTTTCAAAGTTTATCGTATTCATTATGTAATGAGTCATCATCTAATGATGAGCTACTATAGTATTCGTGACATACCTCGTCATTTACCATGAGACAAATTTCTTCGTCCTCCTCCTCACTCATTCCCCATGAACAACTCACAGATGTCTTTTGATCATCGCATTTGGGACACTTACTAATAAAGTGGTTTGGGTCCCCACATTTAAAGCAAGCGCGATCATCCCTTGGCTTCTCGTCCTCTTTGCTTTTCCGGAATCCTTTCTTGTCGTCATACTGTTGTTTGACGTATCTTCCCTTCCTTCTAAAGAACTTTTTGAAGTCCCTTACCGCCATGGCATACTCCTCGTCATCACTATCCTAAGATGAGTCCTCTTCATCGCTTGAGACCTTCTTGGCTTTAAGGGCAAGAGATTTGTGCTTCTCTTTCACTTTTGAGGCTTCGGAATCCTTAGCGAGGACAAGCTCATAAACCTTTAAGTTGCCTATGAGTTCATCAAGGGTGAGGATTGTCAAATCTTTTGACTCTTCGATTTCGGTCACCTTAGATCTCCACTTGTATGGAAGTGCCCTTAGATATTCCTAACATGGTTACGGCTCGAGAAAGATTCATCAAGTGCTTGTAAAGATGTAATTATAGTATTAAAGTTAGCAAAAGAATGATCTATAGTTTCCTCATCCGATATTGAAAATTGTTCATATTGTTGAACAAATAAATCTATTTTATTGTTTTTCACTTGTTGATTACCTTGATAAGTTACAACTAAAGAATTCCAAATTTCTTTAGAGGTTTTAAGCATGGAGATTCTTTCGAATTCCTTTTTGGGTAACGCATTATACAAAACCATTTTAGCTTCACTATTTTTGGAAAGCTTTTTCTTAAGTTCATCGGTGAGTTTATCATGAGGTATGTTAACTAAAATTCCGTTTTCATCTATTGCAGTGGCTTCAAAATCTCCTTCAACAATGATGTACCAAAGATCAATATCTTTAGACTTCACATACGTTTCGAATCTATTTTTCCAATATATAAAACCATTAGTTTCAAGTAGTGGAGGTCGTTGCATGGATTGCCCTTCCTTGTAATTTTCAGAACCCATAGTGATCGAAAAGTTTTTAAAATACGGTTTACTTTAAAACTTTTATAAACTTAGCTCTTGATGCCAATTGTGGAAAACTAGAAGGGGGGGGGGGGGGGTTGAATAGTTTTGCCGATTTTAAGTTAGATTCTAAAAACTTTAGATTAGATGTTATGTGAAATCGTATGGATGAAGATAAAGTATAGATCTAAGATTAGTGCAAGTAAAGAAAGTAAAGTAAGGGATAGAAATGACACAACCAATTTATAGTGGTTCGGCTATAAGGACACCTTCCTTGCCCTACTCCACTCCTCGAGTCACCTAATCGAGAGTTCAAGCACTATGTCAACAAACTCCTTCAACTTGGCGGAGAAGACTTCACAACGTTGCTTACACCTTTTTCCGGTACAAAGCTAAATACCGAGGACCAAACCAACACGACTATTACACAACAACTATGTGAAATATCAAGTACAAGATCTTTGCTATAGAAATCTTGTGAAGGAACAAATCAATCAAGGACCTCTTGCTTGGATGACTTGTAGAAAGCTCGTGATCTCGCCTTAGAGAAGGACCTATATAAGAATAACAATAGAAAGAAGAACAACTCTCTAGATCAAGTGATCTTTTATTAGAAGAGTGTAAGAATATATGAGAGAGTTAGTAAGAAGAGGGGTGAAGAGAAATGAAGAAATGGCTCTCTATTTATAGAAAAAAACTTGCCACTGTTCCACGGATCCCATGGATCCCTCCCTTAAGGGATCCGTGGGACGCTCATCTTTGCCCATGGGTTTTTTGGTTATGGGTCATGGGTCATGAGTTATGGGTTGGTCCATGGGTATTTCATTAGATACAATGTATCTAATAGATGCAATGCATCTAATAGATGCAATGCATCTAGTCAAATGGATATGGGTCAATACCATGGGTTATGGATATGCTCAATGGGTTGTAATTTTTACTCATCCTAATAAACTATTACAACAAATGAGTTATTACAACAATTTGTATTAAATGACTATATGTAAATGCTTTACAAAAATAACATGTATCCTTATAATTTCACTTATGATAACATTATATTTTTTATCAACAAAACACAAAGAGATCGCTCAATATTAATAAACGTTTTTACGGTTTATTTGTATTAACAATGACTTCATGCAATGGGTCATGGGTTATGGATCATGCTCCATGGGTATGGGTTATGGACTTTGGTTCTTACCCAACAAGATTCATTGTACCTAGTCAATGGATCATGGGTCTTGGGTCATGGGTTATGGACTTTGGTTTTTACCCATTACAACATATACAAAGTACATATACATTTTTATAAGATGTAAGTAAACAATATTACTTGTTAGTGTTTTATAAAAATGTCTTTGGTTTTATATAACTTATTTACCTAAACATGTTTTGATAGTTTTAATATGTTTAGTAAAAGTGTGTTAGTAAACTATTGGCTCAAAGATTTTACGTATTTTATTTATTTCATTATAATGATTTTACGTTTTTTATCGACAAAACATTAGAAGGTCGTAAAATATAAATGAAAGTTTTTATGCTTTATTTGTATTAACAGATTGTACCAGGGTTATGTTGAAACAACTCACATAAAAACATATTAGATCGTTGGCACATATTCTTGATTTACTCAAACAATGGATGGTCACTAGAATAATATATCTTGGATCGTTGGCGCGTTATTTACATAACGGATGGTCACCAAAATATACACCTTAGATCGATGGCGCATCATTTGATCACTCAAAAACCAGATAGTCACTAAAATATTAATGCATTAGATATTTTTACAAGGTATGGGAAATACATATAATTGGTGTAAAATAAAATAATAAATAAATAGATGAAGTCCAAACAATAAATATGTAGTTAATTATTATCCAACCTTCCCACGAAAAAGACACAAATCATAGACTAACTCATACTTTAACACGAAAACTCACGTTTTAGTATGTAGACACGATTTAGACTCAACGATGTCTTAATCATCATCTCATAAATAAACGTTAGTTTGCTTCCCCTTAACGGCCAACTCCCTTGGATGCATAAATATTTACATCGTTGGTTTATAATACGTACCAACGAATAATCGTTTAGCTCAAAATATAGAATCGGTTAATTTTAGACGAACCAATTATCTCACAATCTCACTTCTTCTTCTCTCTTTTTTTTCTTTTCTATATATATATATACATACATACATATAAATACACACACACACACACACACACATATATATATATATATATATATATATATATATGTATGTATATATATATATATATATATATATATATATATATATATATATATATATATATATATATATATATATATATATATATATATTGGAATATCTATTGGTGTAAAATTTCACCACTTTACCATTATAATTTATCTGTATGATTTTTCCATATACTTCAAAACGTCAGATATAAAAATAATAGTGATAGTAGTAAACACAAAAAAATAAAAAATAACTACTATTACATTCCTATTGCGATGTGCAATTCCCGACCTAACCAAAGATAGAAAACACATGAACACAGGATATACACATAAAAGTAACCAACCACAGACTTTAATCTATAGGGTAGGCTAAGGTGTATAGGTGTAACAAAACAATTTATATTGTGTGCAATAAATGAAAGGAATGGCTCCGAGGGTTTTTCTAGGGGTATCTTACTCTAAAAATGAGAGTAACAAAATGGTTTTATACTGGAGTTAACTAACCAGTGTAGTTAGTTAATATTACAAAACTTGTAAACGACATAGGCCATTTGGGTGTACTCCTAGAAATTTACCTAGTTAGTCAAGTCACGGCAATTATATCAATAATACTTATTATAGTGGTCTTGAATAGTATACCAAGCCAAGTTCTAAAGTTTACTACAAGTCACCGGCACACTCATATTTTTGTGGAATTTTGGGTAAAATAGTGAAAACGGAATAGGCTTAATTCTCACAATATGAAAATAAGGGTTATGTGTGCAAGTTATGCAACTTTTGATTTCACAAAAAAACATGCTATTTTTTTTAATTAAACCATATATTAGGCATATTTTTGAAAAATTAAGGACAAATAATGTTCTAATTATCCACACCCCCTCACCACTTAAGATAAACAATATCCTCGTTGTGTAAATTGAAAATTAAATACAGGAAATGGAAAAAATTAAAACGAAAACTCTGCTGATATTTGCTCGGTATGATCCTTCATGATGCTTTTGTGAGCAACCTTTTATTTTCTTGTGTATAGGCGTCTCAATCCCTGCATGACTACAACATACATAAAATAAAGCATATATGTGAACCACCACTTCTTTCGTAATCTTAGTACTCCACCGGTGTTAATATGCATAAAAATTACAGCTAGTGTATCTACGATAATTGATGGTTAAAAAATAAAAATAATAATTATAATAATAATAATAATAATAATAATAATAATAATAATAATAATAATAATAATAATAATAATAATAATAATAATAATACAGCTAGTGTCTCTACTCTTGGGATAGTGGACGCGATGTATGTGTTGATCTTACGGGTTCGTCGTCTTTGACGCAATCCGGGTTGATTGATTTTATACCAGGGCGAGTGATCAGTGATGCTGCTCAGCGTAAACGGGTCAAGTACGAGGCCAAATGTGCGGATATTGGGTATGGGTTTCTCCCCTTCTCTTTTTCCTCTTTTGGAGAACTTGAGAAAGATGCAGTCACCTTACTCAAGCGTATTCGACGTTTCTCGATGACTCAGGACATTGGAGCGCGTGCAGCAGTTTATATATTTAATAGGATTGGTTTTACCATTGCTAGAGGTGTGGGGGCTCAGTTGGTTTCGAGGCTCCCCACTAATCTTTTGTAATCCTATGAGTTTTTAATAAAAGTGTGATTTAAAATAATAATAATAATAATAATAATAATAATAAAAGTGATGTTTTTATTAAAAAAAATAATAAAAAAAATAAAAAAAATAAATAAATAATAAAGTGTTGATTTGACAGGGTCGTCTCCCTTGACACAAACTAGTATGGTTGATTTCGCACCGGGTCGTGCGGTGATCGAAGCAGCGCAACGTAAGCGTGGTAAGTATGAGGCAAAATGTGCGGACATTGGATATAGGTTTCTCCCCTTCTCATTCTCTTCCTTTGGAGAGCTTGAGAAGGACGCGGTAACCCTACTAAAGCGCATCCGAAGTTTCTCGTTGACTCAGGAGATTGGTGCACGTGTTGCTGATCATATTTTTAGTAGGATTAGCTTTTCTATAGCTAGAGGAGTGGGGGCCCAATTAGTTTCTCGGCTCCCCACTAATTTCTTCTAAATCCTATGATACGTTTTATAATTAAAAAAAAATAATAATAACTGAAAATTATCAGGTCAGTCGATACGCCGCATCCATAGGTACGGATACGCCGTATCGAGCCTAGAATAAAAACCAAATAATATACGAGTCAGAAGTTAAATGCGCCATATCCAAAAACTCGGATACGCCGTATCAAAGTAATTGACAAAAAGTTCCAAAGTGTAGAAATATTAAAAATGCAGAAAAATAAAAGATAGATATGACCAATACGGTCGATACGCCGTATCCATCAATGTCCAGGTCCGACAGACTCGATTACAAAAAATTAGAAAATAACATTTCGGGTTGTCTCCCAGGAAGCACTTCTCTTTATGCCGGAGTCTTTAAGTTAGACTCATCTTCAACTTCTACGTTGTCCTAACCACGTACCACCCTTCGTCCTTCTTGCGGAAAATGTCGTGGTAAGCATTTGACACATAATCTTCATTTCTTAGCAAAATATCGCAATTGTTCAACTTAAATGCAACATATTCCTCTAGTGGTTCAAATGAAAACTTGAAAACTTCAAACTTCTTAGATGTGGACGTTGGCGGCTCTTTATATGGTATGCTAAGTAATATATATTTTCTTTCTTTAAACACTTCTTCATCTTGATTAACAAAATAAGATTTGTTATTTTCTTCCAAATAATCTTGTAGTTCTTTCATAGCATCCTCGTCATCTTCACAAGATTCCAATATAGCTTTTTCAAACAATGCTTTGCTCTTCCTCTCGCTATCATCGAGCAAGTCATACCAATCATAATTTTGGAAATAGATATTATTCGCAACTCGTTTCATTCCATGGAGATCTCCTTCGTTACACACCCTATCTTTTTCCCAATTACATGTCGGCCATGTTTCGTGTCCATTTTTAAAGTGAAGAGGCGCACATGTATGTTCGATTACATCATCTTCCCATGGTTCTTCAGGAACCCATGGTGCTTGGCTATCTTTTTCGTAATACCAGATGTTCTTGTAGTCATCATAGGTTTTAAATCCTTGCAACTCTCCAATTAGTACATCCGCATCATATTTCAATAGATGCTTGAATTCCCTAAATTCCTTGCACAAGGGCGTTTCGTAATCAAATAGGTTAGTTTCAATCCTAAATAGCTCAGCAACTTTATCAGTTAGTTCCTCATCATTGTCCCCCAAATACCATAACTTCTCCATTGAAGTACTCGTGCCTTGCATCAATCACTTCTTTTCCTCCTTAGCTAAATATTCTTCCATAGTGATATCGTTCATAATAATTCCTTGGAACAAAAGAAAATTCGTTAGTAGGACGGGCCCTGAAGGAAGATAATACAAAAAACTAAGCACGAAAATGAAATAAGAAAAACAAAAATCTGCTGATATCTAACAGATGATACGTCGTATCCAGTACCCTGGATACGCAGTATACGTAATAAAAAATTTTACGTCAGCGATTTAATCAGAAAATATTATACGCCGTATTGATGATTAATAAGCCGTATTTTAGATTTAAAATTTCATATATTTTTTTTAATTTAATACGTCGTAAACGCAATAACTAATATGCCGTATCTCGTTTAGGGTTTTAAAAATCTTGTTTAAAACAGAATACGCCGTATGCAGAAAACGAATACGCCATATCCGAATAATATAATTTGATACGTTGTATATAATATAAAAACGTAATATGCCTTATTCACAAAACTGAATACGCCGTATCGTTTAACTCAACAAAATACAGCAGAAGAGTGTGCAAAAAAATGAACAAAAACACAAAAAAACACCCAAATCAAACAAACAAAATGAAGAAAAACACAAATATACAAATATATAACAAAGTTAGTCAAGTTAAAAACTAAAAAGGGTTAAACTAAGTTAAAAACCTAAATAAAAATACAAGTATTAAACAATTCACTCCCCGACAACGGCGCCAAAAACTTGATGTGTCTTTTGTCGTGTAGGTAATTTATGTATTCAAGTTTTAAATTTATATTTGTCAGATTTTACCTATAACAAACACTTACAGACACTTATCCAGTCAAGGGTGAGCTATTTGGTAAGGAGGGTGTCGGTTACTAAGAGTGAAACGTTAACACTTGAATCTATCATTATTTTAATTATATAAGTTAGTCTGTTTAAACCTAATTTTAACGCAGCAAAAGGGTTTTTCAGCCTTAGAGACTGGCACAAGGTTTAGATTTAATAAAACTGTAAAAGCAATGAGGCAGATAACACACACAAGTAGAAAAACAGATAAAAAGAAGAGGTCAAGCCGATAGTAAGGAAAACGTATTAACCAAATTTAGTCATACAAGATGTTTGATTAGTTTATGACCTGTAACAACGATACTCAAGACCTGGCTTTTATCAGATTTAAATATAGGTCGTAGCTAGATTCTAGATTTGCGTATTAAGTTTTTCAACAGATATAATCCTGTCACGATTACTCGAAATCTGCATAAAGCACACCTTAATGATTATCACTTTATTATTTATCCACCTAGGGCTTACATTAACAATGTTAACAATATTAATGAAGTAATCAACGTAGTTAATACTCAAAACTAAGTAAAATATCGAATTAGAACAAAGCAAAACATCAAATAACCATTAAACTTGGATATTACCTATAGGTATTAGCCCATAATCTCAGTCATAATAGAATATAACATGTTCTGAAAGATTCAAGTATAAATCAAAAGAGAAAAATACGCTAACCGAATGATTATAATGTAGTAAAACAATTTAAGTGAATTCTCTTATGGAATTATGGCACTAGCAGGACCTTTTTGGTCTTCTTTTGTCTCTGGCTTCGTACTTGGTGGTTTCTCCTCTAAAAAAACCGGAGTTAGGGTTTTCTATTTGTACTTTTTAAAAAATTGTCGATACAGCGTATAGGATTGGTCCAATACGGCATATCAAGGTAATTTTGTGTGGGGTCCAAGATTATTATACTCTAGAATATTCGTAAATCGCCTTACTATTACAGAGTATTATATATATGAATACGGCGTATCAGGACTTCATTATCTTGGAAATCTGGTGAAGTCATTGAGATGAGTACGATGTATCTGGATTAATACAAGCTCGTTCTTCTGTTTGACCAAAGTTTCATATACGGTGTATCCAATACTTGGATACAACGTACTCTTCAAAGTCAGGCAATGGTATTCATAATCGTCCAAGTCTTGGTATATAATATATTTGTCTAGAATGATACGGCGTATTCTTGTCTTTTCTGGACTTTATCGAACTTGATCAATTTGCTTCAAAACACGTTCATTATTGCTAACTTTCACCAATTGCTTGTAAATATCTGAGATAGAAACATTTAAGCGATTAAGTACCAAATCTTATATAAAATAATATAAAACAAGAAATATACATAGGATAAATGATGCTATTACTATGACCTTATTTGATGTCATCAGTTTCCAATGAAATAAGGGCTAGCAACGACCAGGGGTGACTACCCTCGAAAGGATGCAAGTTTGTTTGCTGATGAGGTGTTATTTCATACATTCTTAAGGAGTCATTTAGCCCTTGAACTCGTGCATATTTGATCATATATTGCCCTAAATTTCTTATTTTTTAGTTTTAGGTACTTGAGAGAACATATGCTGGAAAAGTACAAGTATTGGACTCGATTGGATGAATAACGAAGAAAAACGACAACTCCAACAACGTGACCGGAATCCGTGACACCGTCACCTCCCTATAACGAGTAAGTGTGTGGAGACGGCCAAGCAAGACGGGGACATAAGGCATCTGACGATGTCATAAGCATTAAGTGACGTTGTCACAATAAGGTGGGGGATAAAACGAAACCCTGGTCGGGTATTGTGTATGTGATTTTAGCTGAACGAATACCATCGAACCCTAGTTAGTTTTTAAAGTATTTGTTAGCCTTTTAGGCCTTGAAGACTTCATGTATTATTGAGATAAGTTATCTATTCAATCATTCAATCATGTTTATACATAGTTGTGTGATTTGCTTATTTACTTGTTTCTTTATTATTATGCTAGGCTAAACTTATTAGTATTTACTTAGGATTGCGTGAAACTTAGTTATTAATTGCTTGTTTGTCACTCTTTTCAATGGTGTGTATGTTAAGAGTTGTAAAACTGGCTACGATCCTATATGAGTAGCTTGAACTTCCACTGAAACATGTCCAATTAAAGCTTATGTCTTAGGAATTAATTGAGTAGGGTATTTATTACGTAGTTTAGTTATTGGGTGGCATATTGACATTCAGGCATACATCTGCGATTTAGGATAGTTCATAGACGTGGGACTAACCACCCGTAATAGGTAATGAGGAATACTACACATTATATTAGACAAGTGACATTCGGTAAACATAGCGTGAAAACAACTATGGAGTAATGGAATTCTTGGTAAATACAACTCCCTTCTTATAAGAAGTTCCTACCACTTTTTCTTTTCTTGTTATTTGTTTTTATTGCATTTTTGTTTAGTTGTAGTTTAATTAGTAGTTTAAAACAACCTAACCCTGGAATTTTACTTGCTTTTATATAAAACATAAAATACCAAAAATATTCTTCTTTCAATCTTTAGGCTTAAATCATCATACACTTCGAACCAGCCTCACTATTCCCTTAGAAAATGATCAATACCCCTAGTGCCTATACTACACTACAATGATTAGGTACTCTACCTAGGAGGATTGTAAAACTTTGGTGTTGCAATCCGCTGCGTAATTTGCACACTAGAAGAAGCTAACACAAAAGTGCTACAAGGGGAGGCTATTCCAAGAATTAACTCCATTAAGGAAAGGTTCTTCATCAACCCCGAAACTTTCATGTCAACCTGACACAATCACAGTACATCTTCCACCATAGGTAAGGAATCAACTTGTTCATCTCTCATAGCGGATTTTTGCAAAACCACAAAGTTTTACAATCCTCCTAGACATTGTACCTAACCGTTGTAGTGTAGTATAGGCAAGACACAGGGGATTGATTGTTCTTTAGGGTAATAGTGTTGAGAAGTCCGAAGTGTATGTCGAGATAGGTCAAAATATCGGGGTTTGAAGAGTGGTCGTTTTAATTACTAATTAATTAAAACAAAACTAATTAAACTAAAATTAAACTAATTATGTAGAAAAGTAAAGTGGTAACTCTTATGATAGAAAAAATGTGGCCACTTAGATTATCTTTACTCCCTAGTTATCTTTTAATGATTAGTCGAGTTGTCACATCCTTGTTTTAATTAGAGTGTTGTATTCCTTATTATTGGTCGTAGGGAGGTGCCATATGCTCTAACTCTATGAACGTATAAGTCTCCCCTAAGAAAGCTTAAAGTTTATTAAGTCTCCTAGGATATACAAGTAGCAATTCACTCAATAAATACAATGAGAAAAACCAATAGCGCACTCTAGGGTTGCGTTTAATAAGATGAACAAGCTAGTACATATAAGACTTAAGCCAATTTTCTTATCCTCAAGTGAGGCAACGAATTAAACAAGAAGCGACAATCAATAATCAATAACTAGGTTTCATTCAATCTAAGAAAACACTACTAGATCTAGCCTAGCATGTTAAAGTGAAGAAAAGAAAAGCATAAAATCAAACAACACATAGACATATTGAATGATTAAAGATGAATTACTTATCTTCAATGAAACATGGATAAAGTGGCTGTAAAAAGCCTTACCAAAGAGCCGAAAATCGTCTAGAGTTTCACCTCTCCAAAAGTGTTACATCAATAATGGAAAACACACGAAAATATATATAGTTTTACGATTGTGACGACGTCACTTTATGGTTGTGACGCCGTCAGCTCGCCGTCATTAGGGTTTCTTCATTTGCATTGTCGCCGTTGTAACGATGTCGCCTTGTGTCACTGATACCGTGAGGATGTCGGACGTCGTCTCTCTTCAAAAATTCTGAGTTGTCTCGTGTATTTTTTACACTGAATCTTGGTCTTCAAATACAAGTGACGCCGTCAGGTTATAATCTTCCTCAAATGTTCTGAGCCGTGACATGTAAAATTTCCATCAAATCGTCACGTCCAAATGCAAGTGATGACATCACGTTAAGGTTGTGACGCCGTCTTGATCCCTTTTCCAGACTTTTTCGTGACTTGGTAGTTTTCTTTGTTTTCTTGTCCAAATTAATCTAAAGCATGTCGGTTTCCAGCTTTTGCGTCCCAAGTACCTAAAATGTGAAAAGGAATGATTTAAGGTAATAACTGATCATAAATGTACGAGTTTGGAGCTTAAATGACCCTTTAAAAACACACATTTTAAATCCTTATCAATCTCTTTGCAAGAAGCTTACCCCTGCTTGGGAAACATCATACATGACCAACATCTCTAGAGAACTAGCAGAGCTTAGCCTGAGCCTAAACCAACTTGTGTTCCTCATCAAATATAAAGGACATAGTCGTTCTTTTGAAAATACCCAGGCTATGGACTCTCAGGTTTCAAACTTACTCATGCGAGTACCAAAAAATGGCCTGAAACATACCAGACCTACTTAGTTAAACTATTACATAAAAATGACTTTGAACTTGAAACATATTAGGTACCCCAAATAAAGATATTTTTTCAAACATTCTTCCAAGGCCCAACATTGGCAAAAAAAAATAACAAATTTAAAAGATTCACAATAAGAAGGAATGATTTTGGTGCCTAGGAAGAAGACGGCTTAGTAGGAGCAAGGTCATAACATATGGCTAATAAATCTTTGACATATTTGTCTTTATTTTGTAAAATCTCCAGCAAATAAGGCCATGCCTTCTGGCTTAAGTTAGTCGCCTCCTAGCCAAATTTCTTCTCAGCTCTGGCATCCAACTTTAACTCTTCAGCATGCACATTTGAAAGCTTCTTCTGGATCTTCAACAACAACAAATTGTAAGCACTAAGAGATATTGCTTTCCTCGAAACACTAGCAAAAGGTAGAGTAAACTCGTGCGAGCATAGTAGATTCGCGACAATCATAGGTATCTACCTTACAAGCTTCTCATTTTCAGCCCTGTAAAATGCAACACTGTCGCGGTTCAAACTATTAGACTCAGTAGTTAAAGCTAAGTCCCCATTGAAATCCTTGAGTTCCCTCTCAAGCTTGGGAACCTGTTCCTTCACGGCAGTGATCTCCTCCTTGTGCTTCTTCTTGGCATCTACTTCATTGGCCTTCAACACCTAGAAAGACTTCTCATTCTCAGTGGTTACCCTAGCACATGTCTCCCGCGGACTCTTTACCTGGGCCTCTAGCCTCAACCTGTTTGGATCAGTGTCTTCAACAATCTTCCTCAGATGACCCACCTCTTTGCTAGCCTTATGAACAAGCATTGCTTTCTCTTTGAGATACGCGTACTCCGTGATGATACCACAAACACTACGATCAAAGGTAGCAAGGCTATGAGAAAGACTTCTTTCAAGGAACCTAACCTAACAAGCAGGGAGCACAATTTATTCACAATAGGCTCGGGCTAAATGGTCGTACCAACACATGTTATCCATTTTTAAGCTTGTACGAAAAGTAAGAACATGTCTTCCAACGTCCTCAAGAGTTATTTGCACCTTGACCTAAAGGGTGGACGCGGTCATGTCACCATCAGCACCTTGATGACTCGATCCACAACATGTATTAACTTTTTGCCCTTAAACACGCTAGCCCCTAACAAGATTTACATATCGTCCGAGGCAAAAACACTTGGAAAAATATAAGAAATTCAAAATCAAAGAATACAAAAGCATACCTTCATTACCTTGAGAATCTCTATGCTCAAAGGAAGTCTCTTTCGCCCTGTTTATCTTCTTTTTCAGCTTCTTAGTTGGCCTAGACCTAGATGCCATGCCAACCTCATCGCTAGCAGTTTCTCAACTTCATCATCATCATCTGAAATCGGGTACATAGACAATAAGGAGGAAACATCTAGGGGCACAAGTTCAGTGGATGAAGGGATAAAATTTTCACCAGCTACAACAGTTCCACTACCACCCACCTCATTAGCCTCGTTAAATGGATGATTCCTCTTTCTCACCAATTACGCAACTAAGGGAGCCTCATCTTCCACTCCCTCCATCACATGGTCAACTTAAAGAGCTATACTAGCGGCACATAAACCCTGGGAAGCATCATCCTTATGCATATGTGGAGAAGGAACATGGTTTCCTTCAAAATATGGATTTACAGGAGAAATGACTGGCTCATAAGCCACAGTAACACCCATATCATCATAACCATCAAGAAAATCAAGAATATTCATCACTGCACCATAGACCATAAAAAAAAACTTGGTTATTCTAGCAACAATACTCCAGTCAAACATAAGAACATAGATATGAGATACATCCCTCTCATCTCGCATAAGCACATGACCATCCGCGGCTCCCACCACTGACTTAGGTTAGCATGCATCAATGCGCCCTCCAATATGGGTCTACCATACACCTCCAAGTCACCTAAGCGAGCCAACAGAGTACGCTCATCACCAGATGGAACATGTGGCGAATCCTCCAGATTAGGACCCACCTTGTTGCTCCATCTAATATAACGAATCAGCAAAAAACACCCATAAACGATTATACATACCTATTTCTTATGCCAAACGGACAACCCTTTCGCAGACCCAACTGTGACAAACTTATGGTCAGTTTTGTACCTCTTTTCAATAGACCATCATGACCCGTGCTTTCGGAGACATAAAATATGTCTAAACACAAGCAGGCTAACATTGCAGTCGCGGGCGTATTCTAAATAAAAGGATGTCACAGGTGGTAGCGGCAACTTATGAGCCCTCTCATGGCCCTCATGCATATAAGGAAGAAACTGAATTATCCACGGATGCTGCGACTCAAAGTTGTTATATTTCGTGTCTTTAACCCAACTGGAGTTATCCTAAACAATTGCGTTTTCACCACGTGACATGGTAAAACACTTGGCGAAGGCTTTTCTCTGTCTAAACAAGAAGGAGAGGTACTACTAACATTGATTATGTTTAGATGGAAAAATAACGCCGGAAAAACAAAGGAAAGCAAAAAGTTAGTGGATTACACTTGGCAACAACTCGTTGGGCCAATAGGGGTCCACTTAATGCGCGTATCATTCACACTCTGAGAGACTAATGTCAGGCTGACATCACGTATAGTTGAAAGGACGGGCTCACACGGTGCCATAATGACTGTTTGACTTAATTAAAATTATTCAAAAAGATTTACATTTCCCACGCAAACATTAAATGCTACGTTACCTTGAAACGACTCAAACAGCTTGCATTTTGGAAACGATTATATGTCTGGCATGTTGCGGCTTGGAAGCTTATCGGCTCGGGAGACTCCATTATGAGCCTGACAAAGTAATCTACCAGCCTGATGATCACTATTATTATTCCAGCATCGTACCATTAGATTATGCTATAATACTAGATTGAGGGGACTCGATAGCGTATCATCATTAATGGCCCATTATCAGCACTTGATAAGCCTGGTTACATTCCAGGCCGCACATGACTTTGGGAAGCCTCTTAGGCCGTGTACCTGACGTATGACATATGAAAATTGGAGACACACGAGCATAAATATTGGAGACGGGCACGACCTGATACGAGCAAAAGGGAAGCTGTCACATGTCTTGCTTGTCTACTCGTTGGTTGATCAAACAACTAGTCTGTTGTCTACAACCGTTGATCATAATCAAAATCAAAATGTAAACAATCGAAAGTTAGGCTGGGCACAGTCGTGACCCAGGTCACCAGCGCCACATCAGCTTTCTCTCTCCGACGACCAGACACGACCAAGTTGCCACAGTCGATGACCGATTTTTTTTTTTTTTTTTTTTTTTTTTTTTTTTTTTTTTTTTTTTTTTGAATTGCGTTTGAAATTGTGTGTTTAGAAGTGTGTTTGAGGTTGGTATTTATAGGATGTGAAAAGTGGCAAAGTTTAAAAAAAAAGTTTTTTTTTTTTTTTTTTTTTTTTTTTTTTTTTAATGGTATATGGGTGTGTTTGAATATCAATTGAAATTTCAACCGATACCCAAATTATTCCTTGTCGACCGATTTGATGACCAAATATTCACAATCGACTTGACCGACTTCAAAGTCGGTCGTCGAAGCATTTTGTTGGTGACCGACCGATGTTCAAGCTTCGATTGTGCCCAGTCTTACAAACATCATGCATGGTGTACGTCTTTGTATTTTTTTATTTTTTATTTTTTTGAATGGCTTGTGTTTCTTTTACTTTTGAAAAACATAATTAATAATTAAACATTATCCGTAATGAGTCAGTTCGCACTTGCTTGTCTTGATTATTCGCAAAAATAAATACAAATAAATGTTTACATTTCAAATCTTAAAAGCCATAAATATTCTGGTAAGTAGTTTACGTATTTGACTGGGTAGTAGGTTAGTAGGATGACAGAATAATAGTTGAAAAAACATTGAATGCCTTTTATTTGTTTATTTAATTGAGTATCCATTTATAGCATATTATAACCTAGAAGATCCATCTCGTGTGTTTGGATATATAGATTACACTCATCAATCAATCTTTCTTTCACTCTTTACCCCCTCGTGACTGCAGGTTTTGATTGTACTGTACTACACATATTGTCCAAGCTTTTGTAGAATAGACCTACCTAGCTACCATGCATTGGAGTTATATATATCTTTTTGTTACATGTACCAATATATTGTCATGTCCAACTTAACATTTGAAATGAAGTTTCAAGTTTATGGGTTCTTATTGTGAACGACAAACAATAATGTTGCTAGCTAGATATAGTTATTTTATTCTTAGTTTTTTTTTTTTTTTAGTATGGGTTAAAAATAGAGCTCCATGCGAACTTAGGGTTTAAGTGGATAACATATTGAATTTGATAGCGGATTCATGACTTCATCTTTACCTTAAAAGTCATAAAGCCTGCGCTTGTTAGAAAATTTCAAAATCAGTAATAATCATTTGAACAAACAGTTGATTGTTGTGAAAAAGGTCACAAGAAATAATTTTATGCACACAAATCCTGATCCACACTGTCCATATAAAGATCTTTAATTAATTTACCACTTAATGAACACAAATAATGGCTAAGTTAAATAACAAAGTGATTCAAAGTCCATAGGCAAGTTATCTGAAAACAGGTCAAAGAGAGGTGTGATGGCATTAAAGTAAGTGATAGGTGTTGTAAATCAATCACCATTTTTTAAAAGTTTTCACTGTTTCAAGTTTTGTCCATTATATGTTTTAACCTTCTATGGTTAGACTTGTACATTGATCTGTAACATGAGATGATTAAGCGTACGTATGTTTAATGTTTCTGGATGAATTGCTAACGATTTTATTACTTTGGTCTATTGAAACTTCACTTTAAGTCCGTTACGTCCAAGCGATGGAAGTGAGAAGGTGCTTTGTCCTGACCAGAGTCGGAGCCAAAACAATTTGCTTAAAAAGGGCACATTTTGATAATTTTTAGAAACAAATTATAAAATAGTTATTAAACGAGTGTGGAAACCCGCGCGATGCAGCGGGATTGGCTTCAAAGGAATTACTTTGTAACAACACTTAAACCTTAGGGACTAATTTTGCCAAGTTGTTATATATAGCAATTAATGCTACAAGACTTAATTTGCATCGCCACTTAAACCTCAGAGACTGTTTTTGCCAAGTTGTGAAACTTTGCATCTAATGTTTGGACTTACTTTGTAACGACACTTAAACCTCAGGGACTGTTTTTGCCAACTTGGGAAACTTTGCATTTAATGTTTTGTTTGCTACAGTGTTGGCAAACTTTGCATTGAATGTTTGTTTGCTACAGTAACTTGTACGCTTTTTAGTATATAGATACAATGAGGCAAATTATAAAAAATAAATCTAGATATTTTAAAAAATATACACTACAATATTTTTTGCTAAGGGACACGTGACCCCCGGGACCCCTTCCTATCTCCGCCCATGGTCCTAACACAAGAAAAAAAATACTTGCTGTTTGTTCCTAATGTTCTTAAATCTATATAAAGTTCTTATCTAAAAATAAATTAGCTTTGCCTGTTACCATGATTCTCATTAAACTCAATATGTCAATATATAATACAATAGAGTAATCTAGAAGCTAAACAAATGGGTCAAGCCTATTACAACATAATAATATGGGCTAATAATATACAACTAACACTACCTCTGAGTTTGAGTGGGAGGGGCTCGAACGCACAAACTGGAACGAAATTCCTTAAAGCAAAGAAAGGGTAACCCATTGGTGAAGATATATGCATATTGATAGAGTGACGGGACATGCAAAACTCAAACCTGTCCCTTGACAATCATGTCACGAACAAAGTGAGTATCTATCTCGATGTGCTTTATCCGTTGATGTTAAACATGATTGAAAAATAGGTAAATGGCACTTGTGTTATCATAATAAACAAGTGTGGCAGTCAATAAAGGTGTATGTAGCTCACGAAGTAGGCTGCGAAGCTAAGCATATTCGGCAACGACATTCGCAACACCTCGATACTCAGTTTCAGCTCTTGACCGAGAAAGCATATGTTGACGCTTAGATGGCCACGGCAATAGATTGTTCCCCAAGAATACACAATATCCAAATGTAGATCGACGTGTAGTAGGGCACCCAGCGCAATCGGCATCAGAATAAGCAATAAGAGATATGGTTGAAGAAGCATAAAGTTGGAGTCCAAAACCCAATGTACTACGAATATACCCATATATAAACAAACTTGTTGAACAACATAAGAAATATCTGGTCGGGTAAAAGTAAGATACTTTAGACCTCCTGCAAGACTACGATAAAGAGTAGTGCTAGGAACAGGATCACCATCAGGGCCAAGTTTGGATTCCGTATCAACGGGAGTTTGTGAGGGGTTACAATTGCTCATGTGGGCTCGCTGAAGCAGTTCCAAAGCATATTTTCATTGACAGAGAAACATCCCGGTACTTAAACGACAAACAAAAATGTCAAAAAAATAGTTGAGAGCCCCAAGGTATGTCATCTCGAACTCTCTATGTCACATATTGGTTTTCACAAACACACAAACACACAATACTTGGGTCGAATGAAATGAGTTTTAGAGAGAGAAAGTGGAAGAGAATTGGGAACTTCAGTGAGACAAAGAAAAATGTATTATGAAAGCTCCAACCCTTTGCCTTGCTAGGCAAAGGGTATTTATAGGTTCATACATGACACGCCTCCTACGGGTTGTGGCTCAGGCATACAGTGGGTAAAGACCCATCCGTCATCCACGGTGTTACTTAACAGATTACTTACTAACACTGAATGACTACGACTACGAGCTTTCTAATGATTACATATACTTGAGGTGACCGACTCTTTAACTACCGGATTTTCTAAATTACATCACCTCATTTACATCTATTACAAACAGATATTACAGTTTGGTGTGCTTGGATTCTTGGTTAAGTTCCTTGCTCTGTAGCCCGTAGTCTTTGATTCTTCATGTTTTACATGTTTGGTTATTTCAAGTGGAGGTCTTTAACTGATCCACGTGTTGGTGATTCTTTGAGCCAGCTTTGAGATCATCAGCCACATCAAATCTCTGACTCATCCTTTGTTGTATCGCCATTATGCGAGGTTGTGACTTTTGGACCGACATGCTCACATTTTGGATCATGATATCTTCTCATCATAGTAGCGGAAGCTTCGTTGATTCATGATATTTGCAGCAGCGTAGTAAAAGCATGGATTGTAAATATCAGAGCCAGTTGATGAATATATGCACTTATCATGATTTCTTTAAAAGTGAATGTGATGTGTGAGCATGCGGTTATGGATTGACTCCTTAATTCTGATTAGCTGCAACCGTCGGGTGTCCCTGCAAACAACAGTTAGCAATAAAGCGCACGAAGGTGTCTTTGATCACTTTCGCTGAATGGGGTTACAAGAACCACGGTTCCCCGTTGATCAGTACAAGTACTGCCTGTGATCAGGTAGAATTCTGAAGAGCCTCCTTGACAGGGTTTCGCAGCTAATCAAGTCGTTCTCAAACCGGAACGTCTCAAAGAAGACAACACGGAGTGAGTGAACTAGCGAATTGAGATTCACTGATTGAGGAAAAATGATTTGAAAAACAATCGTGTATTGCTTAATAGAAAGTGTTTTGCAATACAACGAAGGTTTATGGAAAATCAATTATCAATCATAAATTCCCCTTTTATTTTTGAAAAATTAATACACAGTCGATGTGCTAGAGAAAAGATTTGTTGATCACAACGACCGGTTTTTCAAAGGTATCCATCAATCCATTTCCTGGACCAAGGTTGATTAAAGATTGAATCTCCCCATCGTTTCTATCCAGTTGTCACAAGTTTGATCTTTTGGAGAGATCTCACATGTCACCCACCAAGATCTTGTTTGATGTTGGCTCTCAAAGGATTTCCATCTTCATTGTGAATATTTTTACATATCACTCGGATGTTCGGGAAATACCACAAGGATAAAGCGTAGGACTCTCAAAATATATTCTCGCATTCCACATTGTGTGAAACTGTGAGTCTTCATTAGTTGTGTCCTAATGAGATTTATTGATGATCTCTTCGCTCTAGACTCAATAGTGCACTTTTAGTTTCCTATGCCGGAGACTAGGGAGAGAGTCTCCTTCTTCAATATCAACAATATCTAAGAGAAAGTCTATAGATTACGTAGGTTCCCCGTGAGAATGAAACAAGTCCTTTTAAGAGGACCTTGAGTAGCTTGGGAAGTTTAGTTCAGTGCGTCACTAGGTCCATGACGTCTTGTCTTCAATACCAGTGTTACCTTAGTAACAACCAGTAGCATATGTATTGAACCCGGTTTCTGCCCTAAGGTTGAATTAATGGAGGATTATTTCTTTTCACCCTTTTCACATTCAATTCTTTTTTATTCTTCAACCCCTTCAGTGCTTACCTAGACTTCATTACTAGGACCTTGTTGGGTTTGTTCCAGTACTAGCTCTGTCTCTGTCGACACTCTTCCCAGATTCTTATTTTTCTCCTTTTTTTCAATATACCTAAGGACTCTACACTATCTAGTGGATTGTCCCTGGGTAGATCCTTCCGGCTCTGGCGGGATCGTGGGAACGAATACCTAACCTAACCATCCTTATATCTTCATGCATAAAATAAATTGGTCGGTCTTTTGGTATTGTTCATTCTGCCTCGAAACTAATTGAAAACCATTTGAAAATCAATGAAGGTACTTGTGATATAAAATTAAAGCGTTTTGTACCTTAATTGTTTTAGATTTTTTATTATTTAGAAATGCTCCCCCTCAACATGTGCTTCAAGTGTTAGAAATTGTTTTAGCACATGGAGGCAAGAGGACTTTTGAAATCTTAGATTGAGAATGAAAGATCCAATCTTTGATTAACATCTTCTAAAATGATCATCATCACTTTCCAATCAAATATTGTATTTTAAGTGCTTTGGATGAAACATTTTTGGAAGGATGAGGTTTTCAATTGATTGCTCCCCCTCAATATGTGCATCAAAATTCAAAAATATTTTGCACATATTAGAGGGAACCTGCAGTTTGAGATAAATCAATCACGTTTCAATTCTTTTTGGTTTAAGATAGATGCTCCCCCTTAACGTGTGCATAGAAAATTTGAAATCGTTTGGCACATGTAGGGAGGAGAGCTTGATATTATATTTCTAAAACCACTTATCGAATTATCAGTTTAAGACCAATTTAAATCACAAATTCTCCCCCTATCACAATTTTCAAACCCTTTGAGATTTGTGATCTCAATTGATTTAAATTATTTTTGAAAGCTTTTTGAGGAGAAAGTGTGACTTGCTTATAAAACATTTAACTGATAAGGAACAGATTTTGAGACTTTAAACTCTATTGTACAAACATGCTTAAGTATCTTATGAAAACACCGCATAAGCCTTGGTATGGATCCAATTGTACAAAAAAAATGTTTTTTTTGATTATTCAAATGTAGACCTTGTTCGTTTACGTGCCAATTGTTTGAAGAATAACCTTTTGAATTGTTTGAAATCATTCTCCCCCTCAATCAATGACGTAAGTTGTTGATTGAGTGATAGAGATTTTGACAAATGATAAGTCCAGATGATTTTAAAAATAAAATCTGAGTTATTTTCAAAGCAATTTTGTTTTCAATAGATGACAAATATTTTTCAGAAGAATACCTAGAAGGAAAAATATTTGTAAGGAAACATTTGTCATTTTGGCGACAAACTTTCCTTATGAACTTTTGTTTTTAGATGTTGAGGGGGAGCATCCTTTTAAAACCACAAAGAATTGAAACGTGATTGATTTGTCTCTAAGTTCAGGTTCCCTCTAACATGTGCAAATCTTTTTGAAACCTCGAGGCACATATTAAGGGGGAGCAAACTTATGAAAACCTCATCCTTCCTCAATGTGCTTTATCTACTTGATTTGATCAGGGAAGTGATGTTGATATCTTTTAGAAAATGGTAATCTAAGAAGTTAATTCTTCCTCTTGCCTCCGTGTGCTAAAACGATTTCTAATACATGATGCACATGTTGAGGGGGAGCTCTTTTTCTAAAAATATCAAAAACAATTCAGGTACAAAATGCTTTGATAATATATCACAAGTATCTAGATTGATTTTCAAATGATTTTCAATTGGTTCCAACGGCAGATGAACAATACCAAATAGACCGACCAAATTTACTTTATGTATGGTGATATAAGGATGGTTAGGTTAGGTATTCGTTCCCACGATCCGCCAGAACCAGAGGGATCTACCCAGGGACAATCCACTAGATAGTGTAGAGTCCTTAGGTATATTGAAAAAAGGAGAAAAGTGAGATATGGGAAGAGTGCGGACTGAGATAGAGCTAGAACTGGAATAAACCCAACAAGGTTCCAGTTATGAAATCTCGGTAAGCACTGAAGAGGTTGAAGAATGAAAAAGAATTGAATGTGAGAAGGGGTGAAAAGAAATAGCCCTCCAATAATTCAACCTTAGGGCAATAACCGGGTTCAATACATATGCTACTGGTGTTTACTAAGGTAACATCGGTATTGAAGACAAGACGTCATGGACCCAGTGACGCACTGCACTACAACTTCCCAAACCGCTCAAGTTCCTCTTAAAAGGGCTTGTTTCATTCTCACAGGGAACCGACATTATCTATCGACTTTCTCTTAGAGTTTGTTGATATTGAAGTAGGAGACCCTCTCCCTAGTCTCCGGCATAGGAACCAAATGTGCACTATTGAGTCTAGAGCCACGAGATCATCAAATAAATCTCATTAGGACACTGTCAATGAAGACTCTCTATTTCACACAATGTGGAAAGAGAGATTATATCTTATGAGTCATACGCATTATCCTTGTGGTATTGCCAGAACATCTGAGTGATATGCAAACATATTCACAATGAAGATGGAAAGCCTTCTGGAGCCAACATCAAACAAGCTCCTGGTGGGTGGCATGTGAGATCTATCCAATAGATCAACCATGTGACAACTGAGCAGAAACAATGGGGCGATTCAATATTTTGAATCAATCCTGGTTCAGGTTATGGATTGACGGATACCTTTGAAAAACCGGTCGTTGTGCTTAAAAATCCTTTTCCTTAGCACATCGACTGTGTACTAATATTTCAAAATAAAATGTATTAATGATTGATAATTGAATTTCTTTAAAACCTTCGCTGTATTGCAAAAACAATTTCTATTGAGCGATACACGATTGCTTTTCAATTCTCTTCTTATCAATCAGTGAATCTCAATTCGCTGGTTCACTCACTCCGTGTTGTCTTCTTTGAGACGTTCCGGTTTGAAAACAGCTAGAAAAACTGCGAAACCCTATCAAGGAAATTCTTAGGAATTATACCTGATCACAGGCAGTACTTGTACTGATCAATGGGGAACCGTGGGCCGTGTACCTCAATTCAACGAAAGTGATCAAAGACACTTTCGTGCGCTTTATTGCTAACTGTTGTATGCAGGTACGCTCGACGTTTGCAGCTGATCAGAATGAAGCGGTCAATCCAAAGCCACATGCTCACACAACACTTTCATTTCTAAAGAAATCATGATTAGTGCATCAATGACTCTGATATTTTCACTCCATGCTTCTGCTACGCTGCTGCCAATATCATGAATCAACGTAAGCTTCCGCTACTCTGATGAGAATATTTCATGATCCAGAATGTGAGCATGTCGGTCCAAATGTCACAACATCACATAATACCAACACCACAATGGAAGAGTCAGAGATTTATGTTTGCTGATGATCTCAAAGCTGGCTCAAAACTCATTATCACGTGGATCAGTTAAAGACCTCCACATTGATTATCCAAACATGCAATAATGAAGAATCAATGACTACGAGCTACAGAGCAAAGAATAGTAACAAGAAACCAAGAACAATCTAATTGTAATATCTGTTTGTATTCTATGTATTTTTGAGGTGACCTCCCTTAGGGGGAGATTCTTAGTATTTAGTAAATCCAGTTATTAAAGAGTCGGTCACCTCAAGTATATGTAATCGTTAGAAAGCTCGTAGTCGTAGATTAGTTAATGTTTAGTAGTATTTAGTTAAGTAACACCGTGGAGGACAGACGGGTCTTTACCCACTGTATGCCTGATCCACAGCCCGTAGGTGGTGATTTGTGTAAGACTATAAATACTCTCTACCTCCCAAGGTAGAGAGTTGGAGCTCATAATAAGATTTTTCTTTCTCTCACTAAAGTTCCCAACCTCTAACTTTCTCTCTCTAAAACCATAGTATACGCCTCTTTGATCTTTGGTTTAGTGTGTTTGTGAAATCCAATATGTTACACTGAGTGGTCCTCATCCAGTTTTATACGTTCCACCATGGGAGTGTCAACAGGGTCACAAGAATCAAATCCAAATTTCTTTAAAATTTCATTAGCATATTTAGATTGATTAACAAAAATGCCTCCGGGACTTTGTGAAATTTGTAATCCCAAGAAAAATGACATTTTTCCCATCATAGACATTTGAAATTTGGAGCCTATCTCCTTTGAAAAACGATTACATTCATTTGGGTCGGTCGAGGCAAAAATAATATCATCAACATAAATTTGAACGTGAATTAAGTGTTTGCCTGACTTTCTGGTGAACAATGTGGGATCAACTGCTCCTTTGCTGTATCCATTTGTCAAGAGAAACTTTTACAGTGTATCATACCATGCCCTTGGAGCTTGCTTCAAACCGTAAAGGGCCTTATTCAAGCGGTAGACATGGGTAGGATGCTTTGGATTCACAAAACCTTCGGGTTGAATGACGTAAACTACTTCTTTGAGATCTCCATTAAGAAAAGTCATCTTTACATCCATTTGATAAACCACCATGTTCTTGTTAGCAACATTGGCCAGGAAGATTCTGACAACCTCAATTCGTGCAACCGGAGCAAATGATTCCTCAAAGTCAATACCCTCCTCTTGACGGTATCCTTTAGCCACTAGCCTTGCCTTATTCTTCAGTACAGCACCATGCTCATCAAGATTTACTTTAAAGATCCACTTGAGAGCAATAATCATTGCACAATCTGGAGCATGTACTAATTCCCATACATCAAGACGATCAAACTCATGGATTTCTTCTTGCATAGCACTAAACCAGCTGTCCTCAGACATTGTTGTTTTGACATCTTTAGGTTCGATCTTTGATAATACAAAATTGAAGAAGCACCATAAGGCATCAGTGGCAAGTTGTTTACGAGTGGATACAGGGCGAGAGGGGTTCCCAATGATGTTGTCTAATGGATGATCATGTGTCCATTTTCTAAGATTTTGATGTGGTTGATGATGAGGAACTGATGTGGCAGAATTTGGATCCCCTGATGAAGATGGTTCAGGTGTTGGTTCAGGGGCAAATATATTTTCAAATAGAGCATCTTCTAGAGTAACAAAGGGGTTATCTCCATCATAATTAGCAGCTGCATTTCCATGAGGTACATCAGAAGATTGAGGATTTTAAGATGATGATGAGTGATTGGAAACTGGTGCTTCTTGAGATAGTGACATTGAGACTGATGGATTATTTGTGTTGATTGGATTAGAAGCCGCCACAGTTTGTGACACAGAATTTTCATTAGTATGAGGTTCATAATACTCGTCAAACATCGGATCAAACAATTTCTTCAATTCTTCTTCTGATGGAGGTACATGAGGAACTGCAGGGGATTGATTCTGTACAAGAGAAGAAGTAATAGGACTACTTGATAAAAATTGAGGTGTAGGTCCAGAAATAGATTGTCCAGGAGCCGTATGCTCAGACAGCTCATCGAACGTGACGTGAATAGATTCCATGATGTCTCGGGTTCTTTTATTGTAGATTCGGTAACCCTTCCGATTTGGTGCATACCCAACGAAAATTCCAATGTCTGCCTTAGCTTTCAATTTACCCAAATCTTGACCTTCATTAGTGGGATAGCATAAGGCACCGAACAGACGTAGATAAGACAGATCCGGTTTTCAGTTGTGGACAAGTTCGTAAGGGGTTTTTCCATGAGTTGTATGAATTAAGGAACAGTTTTGGGTGTAGCATGCAGTGGCAATGGCTTCCGCCCAGAGAAACATTGGAGCCTTTGAATAGATCAGCATAGTCCTTGCATCTTCTACAAGAGTTCGATTTCGTCTTTCAACTACACCGTTCTGTTGAGGAGTATGTGGAAAACTTCTTTGATGGCTGATTCCAATGCTTTCGTAAAACTAACTTAGTTCTTTGTTTACAAACTCAGTTCCATTGTCTGTTCGGATAATTCTGACTGTTTTATTAAACCAAACCTGCAGCCGTTTAATAAGTTTGATGACGACATCTGGAGTTTCATCCTTTGATCTCAAAAACTTAATCCATGTAAACCGAAAGTAGTCATCAACCACGGCTAGCACATATTTCTTCTCGTTTATAGTTTGCACTCTCATGGGTCCGCACAAATACATATGAAGAGTATGAAGAACTTCCATAATTGAATTTGTAGGTTTGGGTTTATGGGCATATTTCTTGATTTTTCCTAATTGGCATGCTGAACACATATGATCTTTTTCACAATTTAATATAGACAATCCTCTCACGAGGTCCTTTCTAGAAAGATCATTTATGGTTCCGAAGTTTAAGTGATTGAGACGACGATGCCATAACCATGACTTTGTTTTGGAAGCCTTTGACAACAAGCAGATTGGAGAAGACTTCATCATATCTTCGATAGAGTTGGTGTACAGATTAGTGCCACGTGTTCCCTTTAAAAGTTCAAAACCATCTAGTTCTCTAATAAAGCAAGTATGTTTTCTAAAGGCCACTTCAAGATCAGAGTCACAGAATTGACCAACAGAGAATAAATTATGACCGAGTCCTTCAACATAATATACCCTGGAGATTACACTGTCACCAATTACATAATCTCCGTAACCCATAATTGCCCCAAAGTGGTCGTTCCCAAATCTAACAGTCCTGATGAATTTATTCACAAAGTTCTTGAGCTGTGAGCGATCTCCAGTCATATGCTTTGAACAGCCTAAGTCCAAATACCACATAACGATTTGTACGACCTGCAGTTGAACACAGACAAGTATGGATGACTGGATAATTTGGATCCCCATGCAAGAATGGGTTCCATTTGGTTAGTATATGAGATTGGGTATGGATGACTGGATAATTTGGATCCCCATGCAAGAATGGGTTCCATTTGGTTAGTATATGAGATTGGAACACCAACATCAGAAATAGAAGCTATGACATCATTAGGGGTGGATGCAATACTAGTAGAAGCACTTGGCCTATGTGTAGTATGACTACTTCTTAAGGGGATGATCCTACCAGTAGGTTTCCATTCCTTAGTGGGCATAGAACTATTCCTATTAGGACAAAATTCATTAACTTTGAATGTGCGGCCAGTGGGTTTCCATTGATAACCCACATTATTGAACTTTCTCCCTGTAGGTTTCCAATAATTACTAACCTTTTTCCAAATTGGTTTTCTGGCATCCTTAACCTGTTTAGCAATTCTTATAGTTTTGACTAGGGATTTAACGATATTTTTCAACTCATTCGCAACACATTCATGATAAATACCATAAACCAAACATTCATTACATGTTTTGCAAATAGTATCAGAATTTGAATTAATTACAATACGCTTTGTATTGCCTGGAGACTTTGACCCGCTTACCTTAGTGTCACTGGTTACTCCTGTAGAAGGAATGATGGGAACATTAGTTGGTTTCACTATTTTTTGCATTCCTGGTTTAAAACTGCTAGGATCTGAGATTCTAGGAGGCACATCAAAGGTCACGCTTGACTTTCGGCATAGAACACGGCATAACGACACTATCTTTCCTAGTACCAGTTTTAGGACATATAGCTATTAAGCATTCTAAAAGTTCCTGAGATCATTTGGCATATAAGCATGCATCCCTAATCGCATTATCATTTGGTTTCTCTATCTTATCCTCTTCAACAATCTCACATAGATATTCTAGACTATCCTTAAGGTACGAAAATATGTTTGATATGCAAGTTCATTGTTTCTAAGATGAGGGGGAATATACTTCACAGTCATAGCATATTTAGTACAAGCAGGCACCTTTGGTGCAATATTTTCACCACTGGTGATTGGCATTTTCTCTTTCACCTGAATCTTCAGATTCCTAATTTCATTTTGAAAAGAAGTTATCATTTCATTGTTCTTGTCACGAGTGACCTTAATTGTATCATATAACTCTTTCAAATGCAGTTTCACTTTTTCATTTTCTGCTAGAAAACACTCATTTTCATGTTGTAATGCATTAATGATATTTTGAAGATGAAAATTTTGAGACTTCTGAGAATCTAAAGGAGGAGGCATATGGGAGCCAGTCACTTCATTCTTTTCTCCCTTCAATTGGGAAATTTGGGCTTTCAACCTTTTGATCGTGTTGCACTGAGCTCGAATCTGTTCATCTCGTTTGTTTAATTCAAAAACTGCATCAAACTCAGGAGCATCCGAGGATGTCTTGGCATTCGAGGTTTTAACATTTTCTTTGAGATGTTGATATTTTAATTGTAAAGCAAGATATTCAACTTCTAATTTAGAAAATTGTCTGACCATGTTATCATGATCATCCCTTTCGATTTTAACATGCAATTTGGAATTCTTGGTCTCAAGCTCAATGACACGATCGTGGGAGACTTTCAAAGCAACAGATAATTCATGAAATTGAGAAGCAGTAATAGAGTAATTTGTAACAGTGTAAAACACATCTTGAGCAATACATCTAGAAATCAAATTATCATTTAGGATGTGAAGATTCTTCCTCTCAATCTCATTACTTTTGTGCTCACATTCATAATATTTGACCTCGTTTTCCATTTCATTAAACATTCTTTTCATATCTTTAACCTCAGTATCTATAGCCTTTTGATGAGACTGAAATTGTTCTTTTATTTGTTTAAAGAAAGGCATAACCTCAGTTAAGGAACATTCTTTTGTTTGCTCAAAACCCCTTTCCCCTTTAGTAATTCCCGATGGAGTGATTCTCTTATTACATGTTTTCTCAAATTCAACAAATAGTTGGTAAACTACATACAGGCTGACTAAGGTTTTGCTTTGGGTGGGAAGAGTTCTAGGCACTAAATGCATAGGTGTATTTGGAGGATACACAGTGGCTGGAGGCAATTTCCTACAGGGGGATTCTTTTCAATAAGATTATCAACTTTTTGCTTATCCATGTCTTTCTTCCAAAACACTTGTTCAGGGGTCAGCTGAGTTTGAGGTCTAAACTTATTCAAGGCAATCCAATTTTCCTTAGTGTAGTCGTGGGATTTAAGCGTTATATTATTCTTTATTACCAAGGATTTTTTATTTTCTTTGCCATTTTCTCTTTTGAGGCATCTTCTAACTTTCTATCCTCTTCAGTGCCTTCTACATGATGGTGTTTGTCTAGGCTTAAGGATCTCATCACCATCATAAACTACCTTTGGAGCAGCTCTAGCTATTTTACCATACTCAGGATTGGGTTCCTCTACAAGGGGAATACTATGCTTATCGCTTAAGACTCTATGTTTAGTGATCATGTGAGCAGTCTGAATGGTGTTTGTGGAAAACTAGAAGGGGGGGGGGGGGTTGAATAGTTTTGCCAATTAAAACTTCCTTTTAAACTATTTAGATCGACTTATGTCAATCTATTTGGATGTGTGTGTTGGTTGTTGATAAACAACCATATAAAGGTAAGTAATGAAAAGATAAGAGTAAGAAGCACAAAACCACAACGCAAGTATTTATAGTGGTTCGGCTACAAGGACACCTTCCTTGCCCTACTCCACTCCCCGAGTCACCTACTCGAGAGTTCGTAATCACTACACCAATCTCCTTATGGCGGAGAAGCCTTCACAACGTCGCCTACCCTTTTTCCGGTGCTAGGCTAACCACCGGGTTCTTTCACTCCAAGGTGAACCACACCTACACAACGTCGCCTACCCTTTATAAGGTACTAGGCTAAGTACCTAGTTCTTTTACTCCAAGGTGAACTACACCTTCACAACGTCGCCTACCCTTTATTAGGTACTAGGCTAAGCACCTAGTTCCATTGCAATGGAGGAACTACTACCACACTACACCAACTACTAATCCCAAAGGAGATCTACTCCTTTACAACATCATCAAGGATATCAATATCCTTGGATCTAATACTACTCTATCTTGTACATCGAAACACACCATATCGAATGTACATCTAAGGCACCTTTCACTAATGCCTTTGACTAGATCTACAAGACACCTTTCACTAATGTCTTGTGTCTTCACTTCTAAGCACCTTTCACTAATGCTTCTTTGTCTTGACTTCTAAGCACCTACCACAAGTGCTTATCCTATAGACGATAGATACCCTTCACTAATATCTTCGTCTTGACACTTGAGACATCTTTCACTAATGTCTTCAACACTACACTTCTTTGAAGAAAGAAAGGAATCATCAACAAGAAGACTTCAGTAGCCTTGATGATGAGGAAGCATGGCAACTCATGGACTTGAGCTTGCTCGACTTCAAAGGTGGTGATCTTGCCTTTAAGAGGAACCTAAAAGATCACACTAAAACAAAACTACAAACATAGATCTCTTGGATCTGAGGTTAGTGACTCAGGGAGATAGTGTGTTAGAAAGGGTGTGAAATAATGAAGAAATGGCTAACTATTTATAGAGGAAAAATCCTACTGTTCCCCAGATCCTACAAATCCCTTCCACAAGGGATCCGTCTAGCGTTAAGCTAGGGATCCGTGGGACGCTCCCTTTTACCCATGGGTATTTTGGTTATGGGTCATGGAGCATGGGTTGAACCATGGATCTTTGGCTAGATACAATGTATCTTTGAGTGCAATGCACTTGGTCACTTGGGTATGGGTTGATCCATGGGTTATGGATATTATCCATGTATGATATAAGCATGATGTCATGCAATGGGTTATGGGTCAAGATCCATGGGTTATGGGCTTTTGGCTTGTACCCAACTACATTCAATGTATTTGCCCAATGGGTTGTGATACTTAAGTTTCTACCAATTTATATTACCCAATATACTACATACTAGTTATGTGTATATTATACCCAATTATGTAAACACTAGTTGTTGTACATATGTATTCCTAAATCATAAAATCACTTATACTTGTTTTAGTGTTTTATGTGAAAATGTGAATATGTTAGAAACTATTAGTTCAAACCATTTACGTATTTTATTTTTTTCGTTAAAATGATTTTACGTTTGTTATCGACAAAACATTAGAAGAACGTAAAATATAAATAAACGTTTTTACGGCTTATTTGTATTAACAGTGTTCCCTTGTATGTACAACTTATTTTCAAGTTTTTCCTTCAAAGTTTTTATGTTGGAAAACTCATTTAAAAGTTTTGATTCCTTAGCATTGAATTCCTGCTTAAGCCCTTTTACATTTTCTTGAAGTTCTTGCTTTTGCTTAGCAATTTTATTAAGCTTTTCTTGTAAGGAATTTAACTATTGTTTTAATATTTCTTCCCTAAAATTACTTTTTCTGATAAGTGTACGCATTTGGTTATCCATCTCCTGCTCACGGGTAGTCAATTCAAACTTAGCACGATGTTCATATATGGCAACTTGTTCTTTATAGGCATTTATTTCAGAGGTTATGGAATCATCAGGAGCACATTCAGTGTATTCATAAAAAATATAGTCATCATTGACTGCATAAGATGCATCAGTTGTTACAATTTCACTTTCATCTTGCTTCACATATTGATCATATGGGACAACATTGCTATTACCCCTATTTTCCATATCTGGTTCAATAATTTCAGTTGATTGTACTTTGTCGTGTATCTTTTGCACATTAATCTCATCGTATAGTTTTAATACCTCAGATGTGATGGATTCCTTGGAGGGACTGGCTTGTTGAGGTGAGGGAACATTTGGAGAGACCATTGGTGAGATGCTAGCCATAAAGATGGTCTGTGCAGTTGGTTCATCGTCAACATCCAAGTCAAATGCATCACAGTCTGCTACTTGAAATGCATTGGGATTGTTCTAAGCTATACCCTGCACAGGCTGTTCATCCACATCAGCATCATAGGTTTTTTCATTTCCCTCAGCTAGAAATAGCAATTCTTCATCATCCAACACTGCTCCATTATCTTGAGCTTGCACCAGTAGCATTTTTTCCCTAAAGTACTCTGCATTTTGTGGACGTTTTAGAAGAGCGCAGTTCCTTGCAATGTGTCCTTCTCCACCACAGTTGTAGCACTTGATTGGCTTCCCTTGACCTTGAGCCGCAATCTTTCCTCGATTCTGATTTCCCACATAACCTGCATCGGCTCCTGCATTCCCATAACCAGTACCAACCCCAACATTTCCTTGCTCATTATGTGGTAGATAAGCATTCTGCCTTCCTTGCACGTTTTGCACTACTACCCTTCCATCTTTAACCGTAGCATGATTGTGTAGGTTAGATGCAGTTCTGAGATGATTGTTGGTGTGTGGGGTAAAGTTCAGGTTTTGCTTAACCATTAGAGCCAGTTGATTGACCAGTTGTTCCATGAATGAGTCTGAAGGCTTATAACCTGGATCCGGAATGAGTTTATGATTACCATTCCCAGTAGGTATGACTTGTGATGCTTTGGTAGTTATTCCTACATTTGTGTAGAATGTGTAGAAAACTAGAAGGGGGGGGGGGTAGAATAGTTTTGCCTATTAAAACTTGTTTTAAACTATTTAGATCGACTTATGTCAATCTATTTAGATGTGTGTTGGATGTTGATAAACAACCATATAGAAGTATAAATATGTAATGAAAAGATAAGAGTAAGAAGCACAAAACCACAACACGAGTATTTATAGTGGTTCGGCTACAAGGACAGCTTCCTTGCCCTACTCCACTCCCCGAGTCACCTACTCGAGAGTTTGTAATCACTACACGACACCGACTCCTTATGGTGGAGAAACCTTCACAACGTTGCCTACTCTTGTTCCGGTACTAGGCTAACCACCGGGTTCTTTCACACCAAGGTGAACTACACCTACCACAACGTCGCCTACCCTTTATTCGGTACTAGGCTAAATACCGAGTTCCATTATGTAGGATCGTTAATTTTAGTGTGTTAGATGATTCGGGTGGTCTTGGGAGATCAAAATACATGTTTGCCATTAGAGAGAGAAAGTTAGAGAGTTGGGTGTTCTTGGTAGAGAGTTGGTTTACAAAAAGTGAAAGATTAGATTAGAAGCACCACCCCTTCCATGGATGGAAGGGGTATTTATAGTTACAAGAAATACGACCTCCTATCGGCCTGTGGATCAGGGATACAGTGGGTAAAGACCCGTCCTTCCTCCACGGTGTTGCACTACGCTAAACTACGCTACAAACTAACTAATAAACAACTTAATAACGTAAATAACGACAAGTCTACGAGCTAACTTAAGCTAGATAACATTTGGGGTGACCGACTCTTCACTAAGAAATTTTCCAATTCCTAACAATCTCCCCCTAAGGGAGGTCACCCCATATTTTACATTTTGAATCCTAGCATTCTATTCTTGACTTTGTTCTTGAGCTCGTAGACTTCAATTCTTCAATTCCGCAATCTTTGTGCTTTTGTAGTGCAACTTCAAAGTCCGAGTGCATTGTACTTTCAGTGGAGGTCTTTGAACTGATCCACATCTTTGATGATCTTCGAGCTTTCTTTGAGATCATCAGCCACAACAAATCTCTCTGGATCATCCATAGTAGTGTTGCCTTCATGTGAAGTTGTGACTTTTGGACCAACATGCTCACCCTTTTGAATCATGACATCTTTCCATCAGAGTAGCGGAAGCCTTACTGGTTCATGATATTTGCAGCAGCGAAGCATAAGCATAGTATGAAATATCAGAGCCAGGTTATGTAGATATGCACTAGTCATGATTTCTTCAAATTAAGTGTGGATGCTGTGAGCATGCGGCTTTGGAATGACTCTTCAATTCTGATCAGCTGCAAACGTCGGGGTGTACCTGCATACGACAGTTAGCAATAAAGCGCACGAAAGTGTCTTTGATCACTTTCGTTGAATTGAGGTACACGGCCCACGGTTCCCCGTTGATCAGTACAAGTACTGCCTGTGATCAGGTAGGATTCCTAAGAATCTCCTTGACAGGGTTTCGCAGCTGTTCTAGCTGTTCTCAAACCGGAACGTCTCAAAGAAGACAACACGGAGTGAGTGAACCAGCAAATTGAGATTCACTGATTGATGAAAAATGATTTGAAAAACAATCGCGTATTGCTTGAAGAAAGAGTTTTGCAATATGACGAAGGTTTTATGAGAAAGATCAATTTTCAATCAAAATACTTTTTGTATTAGAGTATGAGTACACATTCGACGTGCTAGCGAAAAGAAGAGATTCGCACATCGAACGGTTTTTCTAAAAGTATTTTTCAATCAGATATACTTTTTGAATTTGAAATGAATACACATTCGACGTGCTAGAGAAAAGAAGGTTTGCACATCGAACGGTTTTTCCAAAAGTATTCGTCAATTCCATTCCTGGACCAAGGTTGATTCAAGACTGAATCGCCCCATTGTTTCTATCCAGTTGTCACAAGTTTGATCTTACGAGAAGATCTCACATGTTACCCACCAAGAGCTTGTTTGATGTTGGCTCTAGAAGGATTTCCATCTTCATTGTGAATATTTACATATCACTCGGATGTTCTGGCAATACCACAAGGATAATGCGTAGGACTCTTAATATATATACTTACATTCCACATTGTGTGAAAAAGCAAGTCTTCAAGAATTTAGTGTCCTAACGAGATATTGTGGATGATCTCTTGGCTCTAGACTCAATAGTGCATTTTTGGTTCCTGTGCCGGAGACTAGGGAGAGGGTCTCCTTTTTCAATATCAACAATCTCTAAGAGAAAGTCGATAGATAATGTCGGTTCCACGTGAGAATGAAACAAGTCCTTTTAAGAGGAACTTGAGTAGCTTGGGAAGTTTTAGTGCAGTGCATCACTGGGTCCATGATGTCTTGTCTTCAATACCAGTGTTACCTTAGTAACCACCAGTAGCATATGTATTGAACCCGGTTACTGCCCTTAGGTTGAATTGATGGAGGGCTATTTCTTTTCACCCTTTTTCACATTCATTTCTTTTTCATTCTTCAACCCCTTCAGTGCTTACCGAGACTTCATAACTAGAACCTTGTTGGGTTTATTCCAGTACTAGCTCAGTCTCAGTCTGCACTCTTCCCATTCCTCACTTTTCTCCTTTTTTCAATATACCTAAGGACTCTATACTATCTAGTGAATTGTCCCTGGGTAGATCCCTTCGGTTCTGGCGGATCGTGGGAACAAATACCTAACCTAACCATCCTTATAACTCCATGCATAAAGTAAATTGGTCGGTCTTTTGGTATTGTTCTTTCCTTCATGAAACCAATTGAAAAATCATTTGGAAAAACAATCAAGGTACATGTGATACGAGATCAAAGCATTTTGTACCTTAATAGTTTTGATCATTTAGAAAACCTCCCCCTCAACATGTGCGTATGATTTAGAAATTGTTTAGCACAAGGAGGCAAGAGGACTTTGAAATATTTTCTTTGATCACAATTTTCATACGAAAAAGCCATTTGATTTTCTTGGTAAAATTCTCCCCCTCAATATGTGCATAGGATATTTTAAAACATTTTATCACATAGAGGCAAGAGTTCTTTTGAAGCACATCCACAATCACAAAATCCATTAAGAAAACCATTTGAAAACACAATCAAGGTACATTATAATCTCTTTTAAAAAACTTTTGTACCTCGATGGTTTTGCTCCCCCTCAATATGTGCTTCGAGATTCGAAAGCGTTTAGCACATATGAGAGAGCAGCCTGCACAACTGAATCAAAACGATCAGCTTTTATCAAATTTCATTATTAAATCACAAATTCTCCCCCGATCAAAAATATCAAATCCTTTGAGATTTTGGATCCCAAGTGATTTAATTAGGTTTAGAAAACATGGGAGAAAATGTGGCCTTGTTTAAATACTCATCTGGTTTTTGGATAAATCCTCCTCCTCAACATGTGCATTGTGTATGAAATCGTTTGGCACATGGAGGCAGGAGTGCCTTTAAAGGACTAAAACCAATTCCATTTAAAACAGATTTGAGATTTAAAACACGATCTCTACCCCGATCAAAAATATCAAACCATTTGAGATTTGTGATCCCAACTGATTTAAATCATTTATAAAATTTTGGGAAAAGACGTGGCAAGATTCAATTTTGAAATATGACAGATAAGGACCATTATAAGACATTAAAGATTGTTAGTGTCAGGTATGATAGTTTTTAAGAGATCTTTTAAGTAAAACAAAACAATTTCACAATCAAACAAGAACAGAAAAAATTTCATTTTGAAAGACCTTGATTCTAAAGAAAAAATCATACCATGACATAACATTAAATCTTTAGATCACCACTTATATTGTACAAAGCGGAACTTTTGTGAAGAAATATCGTTTGAAAATATTTTATTTTAAATCACTCTCCCCCTCAATCCATGACCGTAGTCGATAATTGAGTGACTCAAGTTTTGATAAAATGAAGTCAGGTGATTTTTAAAATTAAGTCCAATATATTTTCAAAACAACATTTTTCCATTTTCAAAACAATTTAATTCAATTTACTCAAAAATTGTTTAAAAATGGTATCCTGCACAAAGATTCGTTAGTGGTTGAGAAGCTTTCGTTGTTGTTGCTGTAGGGTTGGAAGAAAAACCGTCTGCAAATGCAGTGAGACTTCTTCTTACGTTGCATTTTGAATGCCAACTGAGGTCCAATTAAGCTCCGTTTCTTCACTTGCTGAAGAAAACCATCTGCTGATGCAGTAAGACCTCTTACGTTGCATTTCATGCCAACTCTCCATTGAAGTCCAGTTAAGCTCCGTTTCTTCATTTGTCAACCCAAGATATATTTACCCTTTCCTTTCGGCATCCAATCATCTTCAATTGTGGGATCCGGATCGGGAACATTCTTATAACCAATATTCCTGCATACGTTAGTGAACACACATACAAATATATGGTGGTCGACAACACCCAAACAACAATCGACTAATAAAAGTCAATTCAACATAACAATCAGATCATATAAGGCATGGGGTTTATGTGTTAATCAAACACTAATCATCTAAACATAACAATCATATCCTAAATTCCTAGTCCTTCGACACAGGCAAATATCATTTTTAATTAAGCACGTAGGATAATTAAGAAAGCTCGTTAGATGATATAGATTTGAAAACATTATCCCCCTCAATCAATGACTCAATTTTCTGAAGAGTTTAAAAGCGCTGAAGTCATTGATTGAGTTTGCAAATTTAATAAAAACTCTGAAACTGATTGTTTTTAAAGCAACTCATTTACCACCATTTTTGAAAACACCAAATATTTTTCTGAAGAATTTTAGACGGAAAAACATTTGTGTAGGAACAGCAGTCCTTCGACATACTTTCCTTGTTTTGTTTTTAGGATAAGTGCACGAAATATTTTGAAAAATTGTTTAGCGCAACACTTTCCTTCCTTTAAGAACGGGTTGCTATCAGAAATAATAGCAAGCCATAGTTTAAGCATGGGTTACAGTCAGAAGTAACTGCAAGCCATAGTTTTAAGCACGGGTTACAGTCTGAAATAACTGTAAGCCAAAGTTTTTGACATGTTTAGAAAAGAATATTTACACCTCCTGCTCGAACTTCATCTAAAGTCCCGTGCCATTATTGAATGACATTTCTAAGACCGTAGATGTTATCGATACCAGAAGACATGTCTTTAGAAAACATATTTTTGGTATTTTTGAAATTTTCTAATTTTTTATGGATTTTTGAAGGTTTTATATTTTTCTATTTTCTTTTTGTTGGTTTTATATTTTTGTATTTTGTTTTTCGAGTAAATATTTACAAGGATAGAATAGATGATATAGTTTAAGAAGAAGATGATACGAGTACCGAGATAAGGATATCAAGCAGCCCCGTTGTAGAAGATAGAAGTCATCATCCCTAAAACTTTCACCACCAAAGCTTTCGAGGCTCTTGCATTGAAGAAAGAAATTGAACCATCTGAAAGTGAGACTTTGGCAGCTTCCCCCCAAACCGAAAATCCTATAGCTGAGCAGATTCGAAGCTCTATTTCAAGCTTGCCTTAGCCAGGTGCACAGAGAGGCACACCATTATCATAAATCCCGCTACTCCTTTCAAGAATAATCACCGTGATTCTTCGTTCGAGGTTATATCATCAACAAGAAGAACAACATCGTATCATCCCACACATAAAACAATCTTCTCAAATTTCCTTTTCAACTGACGTCTGAAGCGATCCATTCCAAAAGGTGTCAAGAGAACAATTCCCCCACGTAGTTGAATTGATGCAGTCAGTCTCTTTGTATAATGCTCAAGAACTCTCCCAAATACACATCATGAGGGTAATGAAGAACAACTCCCCAATGTTCACATCTTTCGTCCCTGATGAATGTGTATGAAGCTCAAGAACCCGAAGTACCCGAATGCCCAAAGAGAGAATAACCGATAACATTGAAGAAGCAGGCCAAATCACTGATTATCTCTGCGGGTGACAATCTCTGCGGATGTCAACTCCGGAATAAGTGATTATATCTCTGAATCACAGATTAAGCCCTCAAGTGAAACAGCTGAGCATCCCCAATGTACACAATTCTCTCTCCCCTGATGATTGCGATAACATCGAGATCATCACACACTTGTGTACCTTCTTTCATCATCAGAAACTAACTCTTACATCTCTTCCCCCGCGTAGTTGGAATAAGAACACTAAACGCTTTGATGAGTAAAACCTTGAGTTTCTCTACGGTCATGACATTTGTTTTCCCGGGATATCTTCAATCATTTAGAAGAGTTAAGTTCATCAAGTTTACTCGCCATGAGTCAAACCTTGAGTTTCTCTGCGGTAATAACATTTGTCTTCCCGGGATATCTTCAATTACTTAGAAGTATTAAGCTCATCAAGTTTACTCGCGTTTAGATGCTTGTCTCCTTCCCCCTTGCTGGTTTTGATACTTCAGAATCAGCAACATATTTTAAGCCCATGTACTAGAAATCATTTGAGAAGAACATCATTAGCTCAGATGTATCTGTGAGAATCAACTTGCTGCAGAATGTGAGCAAGTCTAATTGGAGATTAAATCTGACATATCACTCTCCCCCAATTAGTGCTCTCCCCTAAACCGACAATCTGTTTGATAACAACCCAGATTAAGAAGAAGTCTTTAGATCATTAAATGCAACTCGTCTTTAGTCTTCTACCATATATCAGAAAATGTAGAACCGACTGTAGACTCGACCTTCTTCAAGATTGTCCAGTTGGGGAATAGATAGTTAACATCTTCAACTCACCAAAAAATAAGAACATCACGAAAAAGCATCCCAATTAACTTACATCTTGCAAGTCCCCTTAACTAAAATCTTTCCCAATCAAACAAGAACAGAAAGATGTTCATCAAGGAAATCAGCAATCAGGCCGCAACGAACACACGAGATGGTAACACCAAACTACCAATCACATCAAACAAGAACAGAGAGATCGTTCGGAATCATCATGTTGATGTGTACGTGAAGCATTAACCGGAAGCACTTTGTCGATGATCATATCGGCCGGTGTGAAGATGTCAACCAACGGCTCATAGAAGAAAAATCCATGTAAAGATGTCCCGATAAGAAGAAGCTTGGTTCTTACATGAGTTTAGAGCCGTATGACCATTTAAATTCTCAATTAATAATCAACCATGCAGTAATTTCACACTTCTTCTCCCCCTCAAGAATTGCATACGGAGTTGCCATTCTTGATTAAATAAGTGAAAATCATCCGAATGTTCTATTCACACTTCTCTCCCGCAAAATAAGCACATGATGTCGCCATCTTCATTATAATCGAGCAAGTGGAATGAGAAAACAATCAGTGGTAGCCCGGTTCACTTTATGACTGAAGCGCATGGAAAAAGTATGAAGCATGTTGATGAGAATGGTCATTAATTAGAAGATTTCTCTTCTTCAGAAGATAAAGCGCACTGACACGTACACTTTTCTTTTCTTTGGAGAACGAGGCATGAACTGTTGTGTTCATATGTCATAAGAAGATTTCTCTTCTTTCAAAGATAAAGCGCACTGAGACGTACACTTTTCTTTTCTTTAGAGTACGAGGCTTGAACTGAAGTGAACAGACGTCATAATCTCTCTCTTTTCAACTCTCTTAGCAAAACATGTAATCATCCCCATTATCATTCTGTAGGCTCTTTGTCGTGACAGCTGATGGAGAAAACCCAATATGATGAATTTGACCCTGAAGTAAACTGCCCCGAACTCGTCACTTAAACTTGCACAAATGTAACGAAGAGCGGTGTCGAGAATTCATGCCCATTTGAATCTCTAAGTACTCTATACTCTTCACCCAACCAACCATCAAGTAATAGACGTACATTACCTCTTGAAAATCCACAATTGAATGTGACACTGAGCACTACAACGTAACTCCTTTAAGTGATAGTTATTTTGAGGTGATAAGATCCCAATTCCCCCAAGTGGTAAAAGAAGAGGTAAAAGTCACCCAACAATAACTAGATTTCCAAGTCTTCGTTTTTGATAATACGCTCGAACAAGGATCATGAAGAATCTTCATCCAACCATCCCCGATACCTTCAGATACTAAGTACACTCGCCCGTGATATTTCACTTCAACCTCAAATAAATAATACTGAATTAACTCCGTTGTCACATCTTGTTAAAATCTCAAATCTAGCCTCCTTTGACGTTTGAAGTGAACTATGATAATGGTTTCATCCCGACCATGGTTAAAAGCACGTAACCCCGTAAAACCATGTAATAACCAAACTGCCATAATAAAATCCAAACACACATCCCATTCATGAAGTACACCCTTTTATCCCTTCTTCGAAGCAAAAACCGTAGCACCAGCATCAAGTAAGATCCAGAATTACACTTTTTCTTCTCCAAGATGGTTCCATCATTACGGGATTTTACAACTCTAAGGTTTAAACCGAGAAATAGTTTCTTTCGCGGGATTTTACAAAACCCAGAATAAACCGTAAGATAGATCCGGAAATGCACTTTACTAAAACCAGGATATTTCCATTGTCACGGGATTTTACAAGTCTATGATTTAAACCGAGAAATAGGTTCTTTCTCGGGATTTTACAAAATCAAGACAAAACCGTAAACAATGTCAGCTTGAATGTGTTATGACAACTTTGGTTTCTGTGAATGAATGTTTTAGGGGAATCATGCAGCGGTTTATTAACGGTTCATTCTCCACCATCAACAATTTTTTTTTCATATGTAGACAACTTCACAAACCATACTAAGTCAAGTAGTATAAACTACTTCCCCTAGAGGATGTCCGTAAACCAAGGTATACGTTTCTCCCCCATGATGGTTTCGAACTTTCGGAAGCATCATAACGTGTACGACCATTTGCACGAGAAGTTCTTGTCATAGGTAAACATCTTGAAAATCATAACTGACGCTGAAGATTCATGAAGGATTTTTCTTAGACTGTGAAGTATCATTGACATTCTGTAGCGAAGAATATTCCATGAGAATTGCAGAAATTGAACCTCCTTTGATTCATCGGCAAATAGTAATGACCACATATGTGAGAGCATTTCGCATAAAACCGTACAAAAAAAATCCCGTAGTCATTTTTCACTTTTTCGCTCAAGCCGTGAATTTTGTATCCTCCGTGAACATTGACCATACCAAAATACCACACCATTTCGCCAAAGAATTATACCAACAATTATCTCAATGTATTAAAATACATTTGAATGATTAACTTTCAGCTCAAAAAAATGTTAGAATAATTTTTTCGGACATCAACTACCTAGGTCCAGTCCATGATGCATTAAGCTCGGGTCTAAACAGCAAATGATATCAGCCCAACAACTCCAATAGCTCAATCTGGGCCCACAACGAAAAATTCATACGGCCCATTGGAAATAAACACAGAATCCGGCCCAAAATAACACCCAATCCACCTTTAAAGCATACAACACTAAATATTAGGGGTATAAGAATGTAAACCACACTCACATAACCCTAATAATACACATATCAAAATTTCATCCGCCCCCACTTTAACATTACATACACAAAACCAATTCAGATAACACATCTTATACAAACCCTAAAAACTTCTCAATATACCGCCCCCATCACTGCCTTTAGAACAAAAACGCATCATCTCAAATCTTTCCTAAGACACTCACATAATTTCGTCCTTATCTCATCTCAGGTATCAATCATTAAAGCACAACTCTCATATTGAAGATCAAACACATTTGCCACAGGGATGGCATGATGTTGATAGTGCCACAGGGTTGGTAACGAGACAAGCTTCAAAAACTCACAAATATTTTCAGGTTTGTTTTATAAATCTAAGTCCATAGTGTTATGATGAACGAATAAGGAGAAATAATTAACAACCTTGTTAATTGATTTGTCCTAAGGATTCGGATATTCAAAAGGAGTGAAACTCCTAAATAGATCTATGAGGTATATGTTCATATGTGAATGGATCTTTTGAGATCTTCGTGTATGTTGAACCTCACATAAAACGGAACATAATCTGAGATCGAGACATAAAATTTTTTAATTCTTAACCTTGATAGTCCAAAATCCGAATATCATGAAAGGTTTTAAGCACAAGTTGTTTATCATCTTCTCATTTTTGATTCTAACATTAAAACTGAAGCACAAACTTCTCACTTGGATCTATGATGATTTTCATATTCGTGTTTTGGACCTATGGTCTTGATGATACTTTAGAGTACCACGAAATCTTGAAAAACTGAGATCGGAATGTATTGAATGGAAACGGATCAGTGATGTCGTAAGTCAAGTGTTATGGATCGAAGAGATCATGAAAATGAGCCTTGACACAAACTGAGATTCATTATTGCATTCGAATATTATAACTTGTATAATTCGAAGATTAGATGTAGTGGAAGAAGTGTGGATTTAATTTTTGTTTGGAGTCGGTTTGGTTTGAATCCGTAGGACTGATGAAGTTTGATAACAGAGGTCCTGAGTTGAGATGTGGTGTATGGTTTTCATGGTATTTGAGTAGTGGTCAAGTGGTCAAGGTCTATCCTCTTCTTCATCCTTTCTGTTACAGTCAAGTCGATAACCTTTCAAACCAAGTCGCTAGCTTTAGTATTTGGCAACTTAATACGACAAGTTAAATAACAAGCCTAAGTCGCCAGTCTCTTAAATCGCTAGCAAATTAGAAAACCAAGTCGCTAGCCAAGTTGCTAGCCAAGTCGCCAGCCAAGTCGCTAGACTAAGTCGCTAGACTAAGTCGCTAGGACAAGTCGCTACGACTTGTAAATACACGTCGCTAGGCAATTTTTGATACTCAACTCGCTAACCAGATACAAAGAATCTGGACGACTTGTCAAGACAAGTCGCCATGAAGAAACGACCAACTCGCTACATGATATAAGTACAAGTCGCTAGGTCCATTTTGTGGTTATTCCGATGAGTTTTCCGACAAGGTCCGACCATATTCATCTAAACCCAGAAAAACATTAAAAGATGAAACTTTTTGACTGTTTTGACCATGAATCATGACCAGATTCATTAAACCCAGAAAAAATGATATTAGAAGAACTTTTGGACCCATTTTATTAACCACAAGTTTTCACAAAAGTTGGTAACAAAAATGTCTCAATGGTACTGTTTGGACATAATACGCAAAACAGATGAAAACATAAAGGCACATGACACATTTTTCTTGACCAAAAAGATTGAAAAAAAACTGCTTAACCATACGTAAAGGACACAATAATAATCCGACCATAACAAAACAAAAACAGTTTTAATCATGTTACAAAAACCACACAAATCGAAACAACACAATAACCTTGGCTCTGATACCATTTGTAGGATCGTTAATTTTAGTGTGTTAGATGATTCGGGTGGTCTTGGGAGATCAAAATACATGTTTGCCATTAGAGAGAGAAAGTTAGAGAGTTGGGTGTTCTTGGTAGAGAGTTGGTTTACAAAAAGTGAAAGATTAGATTAGAAGCACCACCCCTTCCATGGATGGAAGGGGTATTTATAGTTACAAGAAATACGACCTCCTATCGGCCTGTGGATCAGGGATACAGTGGGTAAAGACCCGTCCTTCCTCCACGGTGTTGCACTATGCTAAACTACGCTACAAACTAACTAATAAACAACTTAATAACGTAAATAACGACAAGTCTATGAGCTAACTTAAACTAGATAACAATTGGGGTGACCGACTCTTCACTAAGAAATTTTCCAATTCCTAACACATTACAAATTGGGGCGTTGGGGATGGTTTTTGTAATCGGGTTTGGGGATGGGGATGGCCGTCCCACCCCAATCCCGCCCCATTGCCATTCCTAATTACAATGGAGGAACTACTACCCAACACAACACCAACGACTAATCCCAAAGGAGACCAACTCCTTATTACAACATCATCAAGGATATCAATATCCTTGGATCTAATGCAAATCTATCTTGTACATCGAAACACACCATATCGAATGTACATCTAAGGCACCTTTCACTAATGCCTTTAAATGGATCTTCAAGACACCCTTCACTAATGTCTTCTAACTTGACCTCTAGGAAACCTTCACTAATTCCTATAATACAGACGATCGACACCTTTCACTAATGTCTTCGTCTTGACATTTGAGACATCTTTCACTAATGTCTGCAACACTACACTTCTTCGAAGAAAGAAAAGAATCATCAACAAGAGGACTTTAGTAGTCTTGATGATGAGGAAATATGGCAACTCATGGACTTGAGCTTGCTTGACTTCAAAGGTGGTGATCTCGCCTTTAAGAGGAACCTAAAGGATCACACAAAAACAAAACTACGAACATAGATCACTTGGATATGGAGTTAGAGAGTTTTAAACTCAGGGAGAAAGTATGTTAGAAAGTGTTAATACAAATAAACCGTAAAAATGTTTATTAATATTTTGCGTTCTCTTTGTGTTTTGTTGATAACCAATATAATGTTATCTTAAGTATAATTATAAGGATACATGTTATTTTTGTAAAGCATTTACATATAGCCATTTAAATACAAAAAATGTAGAAATTAAGCATTTGTTGTAATAGTTTATTAGGATGGGTAAAAACCATAACCCATGGATCTTAACCCATACCCAAGTTGGCTAGATACAATGTATACTTAGATACATTGAATCTAAAGAAAACCCATGGACCAACCCATAACCCATGACCCATAACCAAAAAACCCATGGGCAAAGAGGAGCGTTCCACGGATCCTTAGGATTACACTAGACGGATCCCAAGTGGGAAGGATCCGTGGGATCCGCGGAATAGTGGAAGATTTTGCCTATAAATAGAGAACAAGTTAAAAATAATAAAATTGATTTATTTGTTCAACAATATGAACAATTTTCAATATCCGATGAGGAGACTATAGATAATTCATTTGCTAACTTTAATACTATTATTACATCTTTACAAGCACTTGATGAATCTTGTTCTAGCCGTAATCATGTTAGGAGATATCTAAGGGCACTTCCATCAAAGTAGAGATCCAAGGTGACGGCGATCGAAGAGTCAAAAGATTTGACAATCCTCACCCTCGATGAACTTATACGCAACCTAAAAGTCTACGAGCTTGTCCTTGCTAAAGATTCCAAAGCCTCAAAGGTGAAAGAGAAACACAAATCTCTTGCCCTTAAAGCCAAAAAGGCTTCAAGCGATGAAGAGAACTCCTCCTCGAGTAGTGACGACGAGGAGTACGCTATGGCGGTAAGTGACTTTAAAAAGTTCTTTAGAAGAAAGGGAAGATACGTCAAACAACCATATGACGATAAGAAAGGCTTTCGGAAAAGCAAAGAGGACGAGAAGCCAAAGGATGATCGTACTTGCTTTAAATGTGGGGACCCAAACCACTTTATTAGTAAGTGTCCCAAATGGGATGATCAAAAGGCGTTCGTGAGCGGCACGTGAGGAATGAGAGACGAGGAGGACGAAGAAATTTGTCTCATGGCAAATGACGAGGTATGTCACGAATACTATAGTAGTTCATCACTTGATGACGACTCATTGCATAATGAATATGACAAACTATGCAATATTAGCTTAAAACTAATTAACAAAAACAAGCTTTTAAAGAGTCAAAACCAACGTTTAGATAAAGAAGTCATAGAAATAAAAGCAAAACTAAAACGTTTAGAAAATGGTAAAATAGCAAGTGGTGAATGTGAACTTTGCATTCAACTTCAAATACTAGTTGATCATCTAGATTCTAAAATTGCTAGAATGAGTACGAACACTTTAGATACAATATTAGATGGTGTTAAAACCGGTAACAACCAAAAAGGTTTAGGTATTCAAAAACTTGATCCATCAACTAGTGAAACTAAAGAAACAAAATTCGTTAAGGCACTAGAAAAACCAGCCACTGTTGTGGCGGATCCCACGGATCCCCTAAAAAGGGAACCGGCTAGTGTACAAACAGGGATCCGTGGATCTGCTGTAGCAAACAGTGGTAATAACGTAGCTTCTTCATCTAGAACTGAGTTTGTTATCGTTAATAGGAAGAAACCAACTCATGTCACCACTAGACAACCACCTCCAAAATATAATCCTACTTTTGCAAGAAACAAAGCACCATCTTTTTCAAAACATAATCCATCTAGGAGACCTAATAATGTTTATCCAAGAAGTAACCATAAAATGGGATGGAACCCAAATATGCAAAACGGTTTTCCTTTTCAAAACTTTGCTCCATGGAATGCATACTCATCTTATCCATACATGTCTAACATGAATGGGATGTTTAACACTAATGGACCCATGAACAAATGGGGACCAAACTTTTGAGTTTATTATTGTCTTAGGTATGCTTAAAGGTCGACCTAGACCCGGATGAATGGGTCAAGGATAGCGGGTGCACGAGGCACATGACCGGCAATAGAGATCTATTCTCCACATATGAATCCTTCAATGGAGGTAATGTGGTGTTTGGAAATAACAAAAGTAGAATCATCGGTAAAGGTACGATTTCTAACAAATCTCTAACCATTAACGATGTGTGGCACGTAGAAAACCTAAACTTTAATCTCTTAAGTATAGGAAAAATATGTGATAAAAAGTGCAATGTACTTTTTACCAAAACCGGTAGTAAGATATTAAAAAATGGCATAACCATATGTAAAGGAATTAGGAAACATAGAGTCTATGTCATTAAAATCGGTAATGAACCTAAAGACAAACTATGTCTTACCTCTATGGATGATACTTCGACCTTATGGCATCGAATATTGGGTCACGCCAACATGCAACTTCTTCAATCGCTATCATCGAAAGATCTAGTAACAGATCTACCTAAGTTAAAATATGAACATCACTTTTGTGATGCTTGTAATGTAGGAAAACAAGCTCATTCTAGTCATAAAGCTAAAAACATGGTGTCTACAACTAGGTGTTTAGAATTACTACATATGGATTTATTTGGTCCATCCGCTATCCAAAGTTATGGAGGCAACTACTACACTTTGGTCATAGTGGATGATTACTCTAGGTATACATGGACAAAATTTTTAAAGAACAAAACGGAAACCTTTAATTATTTTGAAATATTAAGCAAAAAGATCCAAATACAACTAGGAAGTCCTATAGTGTCCATTAGGACGGATCATGGTAGGGAATTCGATAATGAAGTGCAATTTGGAGCCTTTTGTGACGCTAATGGTATTACTCACAACTTCTCGGCTCCACGCACTCCGCAATCGAATGGGGTAGTAGAAAGAAAGAATAGAACCCTACAAGAAATGAGTCAAACCATTCTTAATGAACAATCCATACCTCAAAAGTTTTGGTGTAATGCCGTTGATACTTCAACGTACATACTCAATCGAGTCTTAATTAGACAAATCTTAGGTAAAACTCCATATGAGTTACTCCGAGGCAAAAAGCCTACGTTAAATCACTTTAGAGTCTTTGGAAGCAAATGTTTTATTCTTAACACTAAAGATTACCTTACAAAATTTGATCCTAAATCAACCGAAGGTATCTTTCTAGGTTATTCGCCAAATAGCAAAGCTTACGTCAAATTAAACAAAGAAACAATGAAGGTAGAAGAGTCATTAAATATAAAATTTGATGAAAGTCCACCCAAACCCTCTCCACCTCTTGTCGATGACGAGATTATAGAAAGTGAAGCTATAGTAATAAAGAAAAAGATAAACTAAGAAGAAGAACCTTTAAATGATGAAGTCATAAACATTAAAGAGTCCAAAGATCACCCCGTAGATAAAGTCATAGGAAAGCTAAACGAACGAACATAAAGGTCTCAAGTTCAAAACCAAAGTAGCTTGTTTTGTTTCGTTTCAACCATAGAACCTAAGAATACACAAGAAGCCATAAAAGATGAGAGTTGGGTAATGGCTATGCAAGAAGAACTAAACCAATTCGTTTATAATGATGTTTGGAAGCTTGTCCCTCCACCTAGTAATCAAACCATAATAGGAACCAAATGGGTTTATAAAAACAAATTAGATGCAAACGGGGTAGTGTCTAGGAACAAGGCTAGACTCGTTGCCCAAGGGTATAACCAACAAGAAGGAATAGACTTTGATGAGACCTATGCCCCCGTGGCTAGATTAGAGTCTATAAGAATACTTCTTGCATATGCTTGTGCTAATGATCTAAAGCTTTATCAAATGGATGTCAAAAGCGCTTTTCTAAATGGTTTCAGTAATGAAGAAGTATATGTAGCTCAACCTCCGGGCTTCATTGATTTTGAAAAACCAAAACATGTGTATAAATTAAAGAAAGCCCTTTACGGTCTTAAACAAGCTCCAAAAGCTTGGTATGATAGACTCAAGTCATTTTTAATTAAACACAACTATACCATGGGGTTAGTTGACAACACACTTTTTACTAAGAAGAGAGAGTCACATATAATCATAGTACAAATATATGTAGATGATATTATATTCGGATCCACTTGTCAAGACATGTGTGATGATTTCTCTAAAATCATGCATGACGAGTTCGAGATGAGTATGATGGGAGAACTTAGTTTCTTTCTTGGTCTACAAATCAAACAAGTAGAAGATGGTATCTTCTTTAATCAATCTAAATACATAAAGGAGATGTTAAAGAAATTCGGTCTAGAAGAGTCCAAACCAATTAGGACACCAATGTCATCCGACACCAAACTCACAAAAGATGAAGACGGCGAATCCGTAGATAATACTAAATATCGTGGCATGATAGGTAGTCTTCTCTACCTCACGGCAAGTAGGCCGGATATCATGTTTAGTGTTTGCTTATGTGTTAGGTTTCATTAAGGGTACAACACAATTAGGATTATGGTATCCTAAGGGCACGGGAGCAGAAACAATTGTATATGCAGATTCTGACCATGTAAGTGATTACGTTGATAGAAAAAGTACAAGTGGGGTATGTACTTTCATGGGATGTTTTTTAACATCTTGGTTTTCTAAGAAACAAACAGCACTAGCAATATCAACAACCGAAGCCGAGTACGTCTCCGCCAGCAAAGCACGCCAACAAGCACTATGGATGAAACAAGCATTAGTCGACTATGACATTCATCTAAGAGACATAGCCATCCTATGTGACAACAAAGGTGCCATCGACTTAAGAAAGAATCCGGTATTGCATTCTCGCACAAAGCATATAGAGATCCATCATCACTTCTTAAGAGACAATGTTCAAAAGGGGAACATCTCTATTGAGAAGGTAGCATCCGAAGACAACATAGCCAACGTCCTCACCAAACCGTTGAAGCGGGAACAATTCAACCTACTCCGTCTTGGTCTTGGTCTAATGGAACAAACGTCGTAACTTATTTGACTCTACAAGGTATGTAAATACTAGCCTTCTTATTTCTGAGTCTAGGATCTCTATTTCACGCACAACTCAAAAACAATACGGGAATTTTCAAAACCCAAGATAAGTTTTCCACTTATAGCTTTCTTATTTTTTTTGGTTGCAAACACATAACTACATACACATTTTCAAAGAAAACCTCTTTTCAAAATGTTTTCTAAAAGGATGATACCTTCCCGTATCAATTTTACAAAAGCAATTTCTCACGTCTAGGACAAATCGCTTTTTCATTATTAATACAAAGTAAAAACCCGTTTTCATTGCATCTCATGTCTTTTGAATGCTAAAGGGGACACATAACTAATATGTGTTTTCGGGTACATTCATTTAAGCAACAATGAATTAGGAGCATTGATAACACTAAATTACGTACTTATGTACTAAATATGTGTTTTCGTGTTACCTCAATAGGATGCTTTTCTACTTTTAGTTTACTTTTCTTTTTAGGGGTCGAGATAACCGCAACTCCAAATAATTTGCATATAGGCACACACTAGGCAAAAATGTTTCCAAAAGGAAAATTTTGTGCTGCCTGAATCACCAGACCCACGGATCCCAGCCTTCATGCTGGACGGATCCCTCAAGGGAAGGATCCGTGGGATCCGTGAGACAGAAACTGTTTTTACCTTCTATTTTTCTCACTTTGGATGAAAAATCCACATTTGTTTTATTTTTGGGAGTATGCTCTTTAATGCTTGTGTTCTCATGACCACATGCCTTAAATTCATATCTAAACATTAGATTTTAATCCACATTTTGGGTCAAGCATTCGTTACAATGCTTTGTTTTACTATATATAGAACTCCCAAAATGCTTGCATAATCCATCTCATCCTCACAAACACAATACACCATGTCATCCACAAACCCTTTAGATGAATCACCTAGTACAAACAATCATCTCCATGAAACTCAAACCTTTGTACTTCCACCTTCCAAAATACCAAAATCAAACTCTAGGATATCCGCACGGATTAACATCCGATCTTGTTGCTTAGGAAAACCATCATATGGCTCATCACCATCAACTAACTCACCACAATATGCTTCCATTATAGCACCTCCCTCATCACCAACGAGTACACCAACTTCATCACCAAATCATTCACCACCTAAAATCACTCTTTTGGAACTCCTTACGACTCCAACAAGATCTCTACAACCAAAGCAAAAAGAATTAGTCTTTTTGACACCTCCAACTTCTCCAAACACATTATTCAATGATCTTGAAACATCACCACCTTTATCTCCCATTAAAATACAAGAACATATAGGTTCTTTTCCACCACCAATTTTAATCATTCCGGACTTTGATCCGTATTTTCCTATTTTTCCACCACAACTTCCGCAACTCACAAATCAAAACAAACCGGAAGATTTCCGTACTCATTACCCACATCACCTACATTGTGAACATTGTCAATCCATTAGGGAAATTGCAATAGAAGTTAGGGAAGAAATGCGATTTATACTCAACCTCATCCTTGATCGCATCAATACCATTACTCATTCAAACCTCCATCCATAACCTTATGCAAGCATGGAAGGAATCACTACTATTATTTTCTATTTTTTGTACTTTTTCTTTTGAAGTCTTTTTCAAGAACAAGTCCTGTTCTTACTTTTACATGCTTGTAGGTGGCATAAATACCACTACAATTTGTTGTTTTATTACAAGGCCTTGTTTACATACCTTGGCTCCCAATCTTGATTCTCGGCAATCACAAGAATATTTAAGCATGTTACTAACCTTTCTTTTTGTAGGATTTTTATTTTTCTTCACTTGACGCCCCAAACTAGGGGGAGCTACCGTCAAGGGAGAGTTAGTGATACGTGGACTAATTTTTCCACACTTTTATGTTTATTTCTTCCAAGGGTTCACTTTTTGTTTCGACAAAAAGGGGGAGAAGAAGTAAAACTTAGGGGCTTTCATAACTTACGTCTATTCTTAGTTTTACTCATCATAAAATTATGTTTTGTCATCAACAAAAAGGGGGAGATTGTTAATACAAATAAACCGTAAAAACGTTTATTAATATTTTGCGATCTCTTTGTGTTTTGTTGATAACAAATATAATGTTATCTTAAGTATAATTATAAGGATACATGTTATTTTTGTAAAGCATTTAGATATAGCCATTTAAATACAAAAATATAGAAATTAAGCATTTGTTGTAATAGTTTATTAGGATGGGTAAAAACCATAACCCATGGATCTTAACCCATACCCAAGTTGGCTAGATACAATGTATACTTAGATACATTGAATCTAAAGAAAACCCATGGACCAACCCATAACCCATGACCCGTAACCAAAAAACCCATGGGCAAAGAGGAGCGTTCCACGAATCCCTAGGATTACACTAGACGGATCCCAAGTGGGAGGGATCCGTGGGATCCGGGGAACAGTGGAAGATTTTGCCTATAAATCGAGAGCCATTTCTTCATTCTAACTCACCCCTCTTCTTACTAAATCTCTCAAACACTCTCATTCTCTTCTAACATATAGAGCACTTGATCTAGAGAGTTCTTCTTTCTTTCTATTGTGATCCTCATATAGGTCCTTGTCTAAGGCGAGATCACGAGCATTCTACAAGTCATCCAAGCAAGGGGTCCTTGATTGATTTATCACTCTGCAAGATTTCTGTAGCGAAGATCTTGTATTTGATATTTCATATATTTGTTGTGTAATAGTCGTGTTGGTTTGGTCCACCGTGCTACGGACTCGGTATCTAGCTTTGTACCAGAAAAAGTGTAAGCAATGTTGTGAAGTCTTCTCCGCCAAGTGAAGGAGTTTTTTGACATAGTGCTTGAACTCTCGAGTAGGTGACTCGGGGAGTGGAGTAGGGCAAGGAAGGTGTTCTTGTAGCCGAACCACTAGACATCGGTTGTGTCTTTTCTTTCCCTTCGCTTTACTTTATTTACTTGCTTTATCATTAGATCTATACTTTCTCTACATCCATAAGATCTCACATATTAACGAATCTAAAGTTTTTGAAACTAATTAAAAATCGGCAAAACTATTCAACCCCCTTCTAGTTTTCAACAAAAAGGGTGAGAAACAATGAAGAAATGGCCCACTATTTATAGAGGAAAATGTCTACTGTTCCCCGGATCCTACGGATCCCTCCCACAAGGGATTCGTCTAGCGTAAAGCCAGGGATCCGTGGGATGCTCCTCTTTACCCATGGGTATTTTGGTCATGGGTCATGGGTTATGGGTTGATCCATGAGTTTTTTACTAGATACAATGTATCTTATGAGTGCAATGCACCCAGTCAAGTGGGTATGGGTCAATACCATAGGTTATGGATATTATCCATATATGACATAAGCATGATGTCATGCAATGGGTTATGGGTCAAGCTCCATGGATATGGGTCATGGACTTTGGGTTGTACCCAACTACATTCAATGTATTTGGTCAATGGGTTATGATACTTAAGTTTCTACCCATTTTTATTATCCAATATACTACGTACTAGTTATGTGTATATTTTACCCAAATATGTAAACACTAGTTGTTGAACATATGTAATACTAAATCATAAAATCACTTATACTTGTTTTTAGTGTTTTATGTGAAAACATAAGTGTGTTAGAAACTATTAGTTCAAACTAATTACGTATTTTATTTTTTTCGTTAAAATGATTTTACGTTTGTTATCGACAAAACATTAGAAGATCGTAAAATATAAATAAACGTTTTTATGGCTTATTTGTATTAACAATCTCCCCTTTTTTGTTGATGACAAAACATAAAATTATTTTAAGGAAAAGCTAAAATTCGTAAAAGTTTGAATTTGTAGTTTTTACTTTCTTCTCCCCCTTTTTGTCGAAACAAAAAGAGCTTTGAAAGGAAACTAACACATTGTTTTAGGAAAAATATGTGAAAGAAATAAAAAATAGAGAGCAAGTAACGGGAAAGGATCTCTTCTTTACTCCCCCATGACGAGTCCATCCCTATGTAAGGGCATCAAGAAAATAATACTAAGCTTGCAAAAGATTTCGTCTATGTGACGAATGTGCTCCCCCTTGATGATTGCAATTTTGCAAAGGGATGTCATGAAATGTAATCCTAATATTGCAAGTAATTTGCAATCTATTGCTTTGACAAAAAGCTCCCCTAGCTTAAGGGTGTCAAAGTCTTCACGTGTAAATTGAATAACTACAAAAAAAAGGTTAGAAAACAAGTATAATGCACAATTTCCTGCAAATATGATTCAAGTTAGTAGAAAAATAGTTTTCTGTATCACTGATCCCACGGTTCCCTCCTTGTAGGGATCCGTCTAGGCAAATTTAAGGGATCCGTCTAGATGATGATTAATTTCAGCCATGGTGATATAACACATTATGTTAATATCAAGGTGAGATATTGATAACGCTACACGCGTCGTTCGGGGTCAAGGAAACTTCCTTTTCTTCGAGCAAGTTTTATAACACCCTAGGCAGTGAACCTAATCGTTGTAGTGTAGTAATTAGGGTAAGCCACGGGTATTGATATCGTTCTCTAGGGGAATAGGAATGCTAGTAAGAAGTTACTACGCTAAGGTTAAGGTTGAGGAAGATTATTTTTGTATTTTTATATTTTATGAAATGGAAAGGTACGAATTTCGGGTATTGGATTTGGGGGGTTGGTATTTCTACCGATTACTCTACTATTATCTAATTATCTAAACTAAGGTTGTGGGAGTCTATATCTATTGTTGTGTGCTCGTATGATAGTTAAAGATGTGTTTACCTAGATTCTACTACTCCCTAGTTATCTCCTATTGAAGGTTGAATTGTCACGTCCTTATTCTTAATGCGTTGTGTTTTATAAGGTTGTAAGGTGTGCATTCCCTAACTCTTTGAAGTCACCTTTAAGTGTAGTAAACGAAATCCACTAAGTCATTCATAAACTAACTTTGAGGTTATCTTTGGGTTTAGTAAACGAAATCCACTAAGTCATTCATAAACAATCAAAGATTTATCAAGTATTAGACACAACGATAGCCTAGTCGCACTCCTAAGCCAATTACAATTAAGATAAGAGACAACCTAACAATAATTAACAACTAGGTTTCATATATCTAAGCAAACACACAAGTAATTTAGCCGGACATGGTAAACATGCAAGCATACACACAATCAATCAAATATAGGATAGACATAATGATAAATTGAATATATGGATTAAGATATAATCAACAAACCATTACAAGATGTTTTTGGAGTGATTGAAACCTTCAAAGTTGCTGGAAAAACACCTATCTAATCCCTGGAATCGGAGTTAGGGTTTAGAGCCTACAAAAAGTGAAGTTATAATGTTCTATTTATAGGCAGATTTTCTGTCGGCAAAGGGTGACGGCGTCACACTTATAGAGTGACGGCGTCACGACCATTTTTTCACCAAATTGTAGATTTTCTCGTTCCGGTCGCGTGGGCTTTTGAACCACCTAAATCCGAGTTCGTATGCAAAAGTTATGGCCAAAACAATATCAACTACTTCGCGCGCATGCTGTGATAGCCTTGATCACCTTGTGACGGCGTCACCTTGTGGTTGTGACGCCGTCCCCTTCAGTATATGACGTCGTCTGGATCAAATCTAGGGCGTCTGAGTTGCGACGGCCTACTCTTTTATAACCTGACGTCGTCACTTGAAAATAGGGTTTTTGGCTTCTGTCCCGTCACAAAAATCCTCCGACGGCGTCGCAGATAAGCAGTGACGCCGTCAACTTCTGTTTTCAGCAGCTGTGAGTGTCTCGATTCTGACTTTGGCCATTTTCTTCATATATTCGCGCCTTTTCGTCCAAATAAGTGCCATTCCAGCATTTTGCCTTCACGAGACCTAAAAAGTGAAAAGGAACGATATTAAGCAATAACGGATACAAAAGTGATCAAATAAGGACTTAAACGACCCCTCAAAATGGTACCTTTTAAAACCTTATCAGATATGTATTATACAACATAATCATATACTCAAAAATATAGCAAGTAGCATGTATTTTCATTTAATAAAACTAGAGATATGATATACATGACTCTAAAAACTAAGAAAATGATCGATACATGACTTGGAATTACTAGACTTATCTAAGTAACGCTTGATACTAGGACGCCACTAAAATCCTCTAGCTCATGTTTGTTTTGGTCTAATCTCGTCAAAACGTTCGAGGAGATGATAAAACTTGAAATGTTGATCTTCCCGTACTTCATGTATTAAACTTTCAACATGTTGACAATGATAGCAGTCTTTGTCATGGCTCGGTAGTGGTGGTGGAAGAAAAGAAATTGCTTGATGTAAAGGATCAAGTAAAGCGGGTTGCGGAGCCTCGAATGACGGAGGGATTAGTGGAGGCGCATTTGAAGATGGCTCGACCAAGAATGATGGTGGTGGTAGAGAAGTGTCAACTTCCATATGGTCGGGTGGTTGACTTTGATAATTTCTCATAATCCAAATGGGATTATATGATGGTGATGGCGAAAAGGAAGTCGGAGCTAATGTAGACTCAACACCTTGATTATGTACCATTATTCCTCCTAATGAGGAGAATGTTGTTGGTGGAGGAGGATGAGATGGCCTAGGAGGCAAATCCTCTAAGTTGTAGTGGTGTGGTGATGAGAATGGAGTTATGAATGAAAGAGTTCTAGGAACCAATGGTGATGGTTTAGTGGAGATGAGATTTTTTGGCCTAGGAGGTATGGTGGTGTTTGGCATAGGTAGTTTTGTGGGTACTATCCTTTTAGGGATTGGTTTGATTGGCAGAGTAGAGATCCTTGCATTTGTGGACTTGACCGGAGATGATTCGGTTGAATAGATTTCGTGTACAACACGAGCAATTTTCTTGGGTGGTTCTTTGGTGGATAAGTTGCTACTTGGAGTTTTCCTCATGATGATATGATTTCAAGAGGTTTGTAAAGATTTCTAAGTGCTGAAAATAAGAGTGAAGATGATGACTTTAGGAGTCCTAACAATGTGGTTTATAAGGCAAAGGTTTTGGCAAGTGCATTCAAGACTTAAGCCACTAAGATTCATTGGAATGTGATGATTAACATGCACAAGAGTCAACTTAAGAGTTGTACTGATCTAGGAACTCATTTAAGATAAGATGGAGTGTTTACATTAGCAAGATGAGCTTGAAATGATTGTTTTAGCTAGAATTGACATAAATCTATCATACAGATCCCACGGTTCCCTCCAATGAGGGATCCGCCTAGGCTAATCCTAGGGATCCGTTTATTAGCAGCTAAGAAAAGATAGCAATGATGTTTGTAAGGCTTAATGCCTATTTCTTCTTGAGTGTTTCAGTTTATCTAAGTGTCTTAAATGAAGAGGTGCTTAAGTACTTAAGGGTAATGAGTGAAGTAGCTAATGATTGCCTTTTATAGAAGAAATTTGAACTTTCATGAGTACCAATGAATGAACAAAGATGACACTAAGGATTTTGAAAGTGTCAAATGGAGCTAAATGATTCTAGAGATCAGATAGTGACTTAGGATAATGTTTTGGGGAATATCCTAAAGACTTAAGATGGAAGAACTAGAATTTGATCAATTTTGAGGTAAGGATGATTATGATCAATTTAGCCATAATTGAAAGATTTCCAAGGCTAGATGTGAGGGATCTTATGAGAAATGATGTGTGAGCTTGAGAGCGGAAGAGTAACGGGTTTAAGTGAAACGATAGATCTACAAGTGTCTTGATTGTGATCTAGGTGAGTTATGTGTGAGTAGGAAGGATCTACTTAACTTGATAAGGACTTAATTTGCCTTAGGACATTATGTCTAGCTTAGTGTGAGGTGTTCTAAGGACATGTTTGAAATACAATGTTTGCAATTGCATTTTTTGTTTGCCGGATCCCACGGTTCCCTAAGAGTAGGGATCCGTCTAACACAACTTTTGGGATCCGTCTATCTGCTAAGCAGAACCTTTACTAAAGGTATGCAATGATTTTGACAATGCATTATATTTCAAGGTTAGTTAAAGAGGTTCTATTACTAAGATATCAAATGTAAGATGTTTTGTTTCATGAAGAAAATTGGATTACATTGATAAAGCATGAGTACAAAAGGATTGATCCTATTTGAAAGAATACTAAGTTCCTTAAGCGTTTTCGCTAGAAGGATCATCAAATGGTTGATGAGTGTTGGTGGAGTCAAGAATGAAGAAAGTCTTCATGAGAGATATGTTTAGCGGTTCCATCATCTTGTTCACAAGTACGTACAACGGACTTTGAAATTGAGGATGAAAATGCATGACGTTAAGATAGAGGCGCGTCAAGAACATTCCATAAGGGATGAGTTTATTCTTGGAGCCTTGAAGATTTACAATTCGCCTTGTGAAGAAGTAGGCGAGATTGTATGGTTGTTGTGTTAGCAAACAATACATTATGTGAGCACAACAAGCGGGAAGGATTTCTCGATTTCCCCTAAGACTCCAAACATTTTCACGTAGGATGAGTGCAAGGGACTTGTACTCTTCTCGGATGTCCCGTGTAAAGATAATGTTTAGATCAGAGTAATATGGTCGAGGTTTGCATATTATGCGATTTAATCCTCCAGGGAAGGTATATGTGAGCAATATGGACTATTTTCTTCACAAAAGTTGAAGAGAGAATCAAGAGACCAATCTTCGGTTAAGGCACATTGTCCATGATTTGGAATCCAAAGGATGTGAGCAAATTGCCCAAGAGTTAAAACAAACTTTTGGTTTTTGATCCAAAACCAAAGAGATAGAGAGCGATCCTCGTTACGAACGAGTTCAACTTGACGGAAGAATTCAATTATGAACCTTGGACATATCTTCTCGTTAATTTCAAGAAGACATTCTAGTCCTATGGCTCGGAAAGAGGTATTGATACCTTCTTTGAATTGTAGAGAGGTGTCTACAATACTTCCTTCGTGGAAGTGACGTTTTTCGAGATTATTGAACCCACGGACATGATTGCCAGGTGTGTTGGGTTCAAGGGAGATTGTTGGATCGATATACTTTAATCAAACTAACTTTAACTAGCTTGTTAAGGTTTAATAACCTCGGATAAATCCTAAGTTATTAACAAAGAAACACTGAGCAATCTTTATCAAGTACGCGGAATTTACTTAACAAAGCTAAGAAGAATAACTTTTATTATAAACTCTAAATCTGCTTATTATGCAGATACTCTAAACAACTCTAAGATTATCGAACTTCTCTCTAAAACACTAAATAACTTGTGAATTCATAAACTCTAAAACTCATAAACTCGTACTTCTAATGCCAATCTAGGAGTCCTTTTATAGGCTCAAGGATATCCTAGTTGGTTTACAATTTGTATTCTTGTACGACAAGTAATCTAAACATTGAATACAATACTTTCCATAAATGAATATAACAGTTCTTTGTTCTTGCAGTACTTTGACTTCATAGTGCAGTACTTTGACTTTGTCTTTAGCAGTACTTTGACTCTTTGACGTTTTCCAGTACTTTGCAGTTTATAGTACTTTCATATCTTCAGTACTTTCATATCTTCAGCACTTTCATATCCCAACAATCCTCCCCTAACTTGAATTCTACTTGCTTGACTTCAAGTTCCCTTTTGTGAATATATCTTTAACAACTTCATCTTTAAGGACAGATTGTTTCTTAGTCTTTGGATTGTATCTCTTTAATGTCTGTGCTTGTCAAAGTATATCTTAGAATTATTCTTTTACAGCAGCATCCAGCAAGCTCCATCTTTTCAGCATCACAACAACATATGACAATTTTGTACATTAATTCTGTTTAAAATTGCATACTGTTCTCATCACTTCCAAGTGTGTTAACTCCTGTGAGAGGTGAATCATTGAAAATTAATGGATTTTAGTCTCTTTACCAAAGCCATTAACTCTGGAGTAGCCAAATGTTTTGGTGTGTAAGACCATGGTACACTGATAACCATATGATTTTTAGCAAATCATCAGCTATCAACAGATTTGTTTTGTCTTTACCAAAAGCTGTACCCTTCTGGACTAGTTAGTTCTTCTATCTAATGGTGAACTAATTACCGATAATGGTTTTTCCACAGCCTTTACCACAAGCCATTTTCTTGTAGGCTAGCTAACTCTTTACATTACTGATATGGTGAGTTGATTACCATCCAACTTATTAGCAAGTTGTCAACTAAAAACGGATTTGATATATCTTTACCAGAGCCGTTTGCTCATAGATTAGCCAATCCTTTTGTAACCATGGTGGATTGATAACCTATTGATGTTATCATCACAAAAACCATTTATTCAACCTTTAAAACATTTATTACTTAGCAAAAGGTTTATTTTAAAATTCTTTTAACTGGTTTATTTCTGCAAACAGTACTTTGATGAAAGTACTGTCTGATCAACAGTACTTTGAATAAAAGTACTGATATATCAAAAAGTATTTATTCAAATAAAATTCATACCAGTTATTGATCATCCTCAGCAATAGTAGTCCAGTTGATAAACAAGTTGATAACCATGCAAGCAGTTTCATTATCCTCTTCTACTTCCATTCCATGCTCTAGCATTCTTCTCATGAGCTCAACTGTGAGAGGGTATCTTCTTTCTGCAAACATGTGTATCATTGTTCCATTTTCCAGCTCTAAAACATGAACTCCTGACTCTTCAAAGAATCTCCAACAAACAATTTCCCAGCTTTCTTGATTCTTCCAAACATCATCAGTGCTCTCTTCTTCAGTTTCCCATGCAGTTATGAGATCACCATGTAAAACTAAACCAATCCCTTCTAATGGATTATGTTCAAAGTAAGCTTTCACCACATGATATAAATAGAATAGGTCTACTCTATCTATAATGTGCAGTAAGTCCCATAGCCTTTTGAAAACTTTGAAGCTTTCATCTTCTTTATGAAAGATCATGTAATCTCCATCCTTGGATTTCACAACTTCAAAAACACTAATCTTTGATCTGTTCATCTTCATGTCATTATCTTCTTTTGAATAATCAAAATCTACTACTCTGAGATAATTCCTTAATTCATCACTAGTCTCAGATCTTAATTCAACTTTTTCTTTCTTTGAGAACTGAACATCTGTAACTTCAGTTTTCCTTTTTCTTTTCAAACTCTTCTTTCTTTCAGCTTCAGACCAAGTAGCTTCTTTTCTAAAATCTTTGATGCCTGCAACATCCTTCTTATAATCCTCCCTAGCAGCATCATATAATCTTTTCATCTCAAAATAATTAAACTTCTGCAATCCTTTATACCCTTGACTTTTCAGATAAGCCATCATAGCATTTCTGTCTTTACCTTTATTAAATCTTCTTGGCATAAATCTAACAGGAACAGGTGACTGTAATGGTTCAGCAGTTTCAGCATCTAATTCATCTTGTACCTTTTGAGCTGCTTCTCTATTATGAGCTTCTTGAGCTTCCTGAGCTTCTCTATCTTTAGCATTTAACTCTTCTTGAATCTTTCTAGCTGCTTGTTCATTCAAAGCATCTTGAGCAGCTCTTAATTGTGCTAAAGTTGGTTTCTTCTTCTTAACTTCTACCAAAACACCCTTCCCTTTATCCTTAGGATCAATTTCAGGTTGAGAAGTTCTTTGTTGTTGTTCTTCTTGTACATCTCGAATAGTAACTCCTCCTCTTGGTTGTGATAAATCTCCGAGAATTGTAGCAATGAACTCATCATCACTTGCAGAATGAATAGGTTTGAGAATAGCTTCCTCCTCTTGAAAAACAGTTGAGGGACCAACAACTTCTTCATGTAAAGTTGTTGAAGGACCAGCTTCCTTATTAAAGTCTAATACTCTTGGAGTTATTACCTCTTGTCTGAAAGTATCATGAAAACCAGTACTTTGATGTTCAGTACCTTGATCATCAGCAGTACTTTGAACTTGAACTTGAACTTGCTCATCAGTATCTTGAATGATCTTTTCTTCAGACTTTTTAGAACTTTCAGGTTCATTCTCTTTAACCATATCTTCTTTCAATTTCTGTTCTTCTAAATTCCTCCCCAAGTTGACAGAAGATGGTTTATGAACCTTTTGGTGTTTACTTGTCTTGGTCTGCCTTTGTGCTTTCTTCTTTGATTTGACCCAGATACGAAATTCTTTAATCAAAGGCCAGACAAAAGTTTTAAGCCTTCTAAATTTTATCTTCAATTTCTTTAGCTGCTTAGCTTGAACCTTAGTAGTCTTTTGCAACTTAACTATCTCCATTGTCAAAGCATAATTATCCAAAGATAAAACACTAAATAACTTGGGAATTCGTAAACTCTAAAACTCATAAACTCGTACTTCTAATGCCAATCTAGGAGTCCTTTTATAGGCTTAAGGATATCCTAGTCGGTTTACAATTTGTATTCTTGTACGACAAGTAATCTAAACATAGAATACAATACTTTCCATAAACGAATATAACAGTTCTTTGTTCTTGCAGTACTTTGACTTCATAGTGCAGTACTTTGACTTTGTCTTTAGCAGTACTTTGACTCTTTGACGTTTTCCAGTACTTTGCAGTTTACAGTACTTTCATATCTTCAGTACTTTCATATCTTCAGCACTTTCATATCCCAACAGAGATGTTCGGAGTGTAGACGCTAGTGAGTGAAAAATCAAACTCATATTCATGCGTCATAGTTGAGCCTATAGAAACGATGAGTTAATGGAAAGTGATGTTTTGTGGTCAACCAATTATTATCTAACGTTTTTACTAGATTTTTATTAACAATGGTTTTTTTAACAACAATGACACTTAACTCACTTACGGTTTTGACATTCTAGTGGAATATTACTTTTTAGAAAGAAAGTGGTTTTTATTTTGCATGAAAAACTGTTATCCAGGAGTACGGTTCCCACGGTTCCCTTTCATAAGGGATCCAGCTAGTCTAACTTTCGGTATCCGTGGATCTGGAGAAACAGAAACAGATTTCTTGATAAAAACATAGGTTTTTAGATCTTATAGTTTCATACCAAGATATGTGTTTTTAGCCTACATTTTCTTTTAGCATGCATACATGGCTTTCTAATGTATCACGATAGAATGAAATAAATCAAAAAGAAATGATAAACACATTATGATAATAATAACCTAGATAACTAGACTATTAGTAATATTTCATTTCAATGCTAAGAATGATACAAAGGATTGGGTATATAACCCCAATGTAGATTAACAACACAAAGTATATGTCTCCGTATGTGAACTTCGTGATAGGGAACACAAGTGCGATGAGTGTTAAGGCGATGAGCACGAGCCCGATGTAAACCATGTTGATGATGAACCTTCTTGGTTTTGATTTAAGGTGAGGTGAGATGAGATGAGAAGAAGATGAAGTTTTGAATGAGAGGTAATTTTTTTTGAAAATGAAAGATTTGAAAAAGTGGGGATTTGATGGAGTAGATGACGGTGGGAGTTTTTATGGGGAAGGAGGAATTTTTGATATTTGTGTTTTTGTTTTATTATTAGAAAGATATAATTTTAGGATTAAATGAAATAAAACACAAATTATATAATCCTCGACTTTAGACGAAAAGGAAACACGTATGTAGGAAAAGCTTCCTAATGAAGCTATATGTAAAACGAGTATAAGCACAAAAAAGGATAATCAAATAAATACCTAGGAAAACATACTTATCAAGCTAATGTCATTTAGAGATAAGTAGAAAGTCATATCTCTAATGCACTTAGGAATGTCTTCACAAATGACATAACAAATGTCAGAAGACAATTCCGGCTCCTTTGTGCTTAAGATACCTTCTTAGGGAAGGTATTCTTGTTACCAAGCGATTCCTATGGCTTGGTAGATATGAGCTTTGACTAATCAACATGACAAAGAGGATTAGTGCATTTAAATAAAAAATAAATAATGAGAAAAATGTTGTCATCTAATCAACATCCAAACAAAGAGTTTTAAAAGACATGGTGTTTGTTTTTATGAAAAACCTTCTTTGTAGTTTTCAATTAACCATGGATCGTATCAAGTTTTTAAAGTACAATATACTTCAATAAACTTGGTAACGAAGCTCTGATGCCAATTGTGGAAAACTAGAAGGGGGGGGGGGTTGAATAGTTTTGCCAATTAAAACTTGTTTTAAACTATTTAGATCGACTTATGTCAATCTATTTAGATGTGTGTTGGATGTTGATAAACAACCATATTGAAGTATAAATATGTAATGAAAAGATAAGAGTAAGAAGCACAAAACCACAACGCGAGTATTTATAGTGGTTCGGCTACAAGGACACCTTCCTTGCGCTACTCCACTCCCCGAGTCACCTACTCGAGAGTTTGTAATCACTACACGACACCGACTCCTTATGGTGGAGAAACCTTCACAATGTTGCCTACTCTTTTTCCGGTACTAGGCTAACCACCGGGTTCTTTCACACCAAGGTGAACCATACCTACCACAACGTCGCCTACCCTTTATTCGGTACTAGGTTAAATACTGAGTTCCATTACAATAGAGGAACTACTACCCAACACTACACCAATGACTAATCTCAAAGGAGACCAACTCCTTATTACAACATCATCAAGGATATCAATATCCTTGGATCTAATGCAAATCTATCTTGTACATCGAAACACACCATATCGAATGTACATCTAAGGCACCTTTCACTAATGCCTTTAAATGGATCTTCAAGACACCCTTCACTAATGTCTTGTGACTTTACCTCTAGGAAACCTTCACTAATGCCTATAATACGGACGATCGACACCTTTCACTAATGTCTTCGTCTTGACATTTGAGACATCTTTCACTAATGTCTTCAACACTACACTTTTTAGAAGAAAGAAAAGAATCATCAACAAGAGGATATCAGTAGTCTTGATGATGAGGAAGTATGGCAACTCATGGACTTGAGCTTGCTTAACTTCGAAGGTGGTGATCTCGCCTTTAAGAGGAACCTAGAGGATCACACAAAAACAAAACTACAAACATAGATCACTTGGATCTGGAGTTAGAGAGTTTTAAACTCAGGGAGAAAGTATGTTAGAAAGGGTGAGAAACAATGAAGAAATGGCTCACTATTTATAGAGGAAAATTTCTACTGTTCCCCGGATCCCTCCCACAAGGGATCCGTCTAGTGTAAAGCCAGGGATCCGTGGGACGCTCCTCTTTACCCATAGGTATTTTGGTCATGGGTCATTGGTCATGGGTTGATCCATGGGTCTTTTACTAGATACAATGTATCTTATGAGTGTAATGCACCTAGTCAAGTAGGTATGGGTCAATACCATGGGTTATGGATATTACCCATATATGACATAAGCATGATGTCATGCAATGGGTTATGGGTCAAGCTCCAGGGATATGGGTCATGGACTTTGGGTTGTACCCAACTACATTAAATGTATTTGGTCAATGGGTTATGATACTTAAGTTTCTACCCATTTATATTACCCAATATACTACATACTAGTTATGTGTATATTTTACCCAAATATGTAAACACTAGTTGTTGTACATATTTAATACTAAATCATAAAATCACTTATACTTGTTTTTAGTGTTTTATGTGAAAACGTAAGTGTGTTAGAAACTATTAGTTCAAACTAATTACGTATTTTATTTGTTTCTAAAATGATTGTACGTTTGTTATCGAAAAAACATTAGAAGATTGTAAAATATAAATAAACGTTTTTATGGCTTATTTGTATTAACAGATTGCAGTTGAATCATTTGAAGAACTTGCATCTCCAGCAGTGGTTTTGAACTTTTTCATGATCATTCGTTCAAATGCAGCATGCTTCTCATTTTGGAGCAAATAAGCATACAATTGCTCGTAATTGGTGTTTCTCAATCCTTTGTTTAGTTTCACTGCAGTAACAAATTTATGCCATTCGGGATTCATGTTGTTTACAAACTTTGAATTGAGCTGGATATTTGGCATTGTCATTTTGATATTCCTCATATCATTCACAAGCTTGTGGAATCTCACATAATATTCAGTAACACTTTCTCCTGGATTCATTTTAAAGTTCTCAAAGTCATCATACAACTGAGATTCTCTGTCTTCCTTGGTTAGTTTCGAACCAGAGAGAAGCATCTTGACATTATCCCAGACAACCTTAGCTTCAGTGTTGTGATTGATTAGCTTATAAATGTCCTTTGGTAAACCTTGAATTATGATGTTTGAGGCTCTAATGTCAGCATCATATCTCTTCTTTTCCTTATCATAAAGCTCATCATACATTCTTGCTCTATCCAACCCTAATGTAACATTTCCATCACTTCCAGTTTCGAGAATGTCCCTAGTCGCTCCAATTTGAAATGGTCCTTCATCAATTGACTTAAGGATGTTAACCCCATTATCTTTTCCTGAGCAATACAGTCTGATTCTTTGAGCCCAAGAGTCATAATCAGTTCTATCAAGCGTTGGAGGACGAGTATCGGATCCTGATGCTTGAACGTCATCAGCAACGTAAGAAGTGATTGTAGACATGATTGATAATTTCCACGGGATTTTACTACTCTTTGATTAAACCGGGAAATAGATTCTTTCACGGGATTTTACTAAACCAAGAGAAAAACCGTAAAACGTATCACGAAGAAATGACAAGTCTCAAAAGACAAATCGCACTACTGACAAACCGCTTATGTCAAATCGCTTAAGTGTCAAAACGCTTAAGTGTCAAACCGCTTAATACTCAAAACGCTTAACACACAAACCACTTAACATACAAACCGCTTAACATACAACCGCTTAACACACAAACCGCATAACACACAAATCGCTTAATACACAAACCGCTTAACAGACAAACCGCTTACCACCCAAACCACTTAAATTGACAAACCGCTTAATACACAAACCGCAGGGGAACACAAGTACATCCACTAATTCGACTACTTTTTCCTTTCTTGTCCTTTTGTCTCAAGAGACAAACCGCTTAGTTAACAAACCGCTTCACAAACTAGGACAAACCGCTTATAAAATGAGACAAACCGCTTCCCAAAAACAGAATCCGAGAGACAAACCGCTTAAACTTTTGATCAAACCGGTTCAATGAAATCAACTCCAAGGGACAAACCGCTTCAAAGAAACATTCAAAAAACTAAACTTTTCAATGCAAAAATGGTCCAACCACGATGATTCAAGCCTTCCAAACCAAAACCTAAACACTTATGATGATTCTACACATAAAAGTACTAACAAAATTTAAACTTTAACATTAAAAATGATCAAAATGATGAAAACAACTCAAAACTCATTCAAACCCAAAAACCTATAAAAACCACTAGAAATCCAAGAACATGAAAGATAGATGATCAAACCATGGCTCTTGATACCAATTGTCACATATTGGTTTTCACAAACACACAAACACACAATACTTGGGTCGAATGAAATGAGTTTTAGAGAGAGAAAGTGGAAGAGAGTTGGGAACTTTAGTGAGACAAAGAAAAATGTATTATGAAAGCTCCAACCCTTTGCATTGCTAGGCAAAGGGTATTTATAGGTTCATACATGACACACCTCCTACGGGCTGTGGATAAGTCATACAGTGGGTAAAGACTCGTTCGTCCTCCATAGTGTTACTTAACAGATTACTTATTAACACTGAATGACTACGACTACGAGCTTTCTAATGAATACATATACTTGAGGTGACCGACTTTTTAACTACCGGATTCTAAATCCTAACACTCTATGTAAATATGATATAATACGCTGAAGTAAAGCTGTAGAAGAAGGCGGTGAGAACAATATTGTGGAAACGTAGAGGGGGGTGAATACGTTACCGTTTAAAAACTTTAGATCTTTAGTATCAAATCGCTTATGAAGCTTGTTATAATATGAAAGTTCCAATTATTGTTTGTGACTAATGTAAAGCATAGTAAACCATGTTGTCACACAAGCATTAACATCAAACCACATCACAAGAAATAGTATAGTGCAACTATAAAAGTAAAGAGATAAAGAAAGGAAAGTGCAAACCGAACACGATGATTTATAGTGGTTCGATCACGGATCTCCTTTCCGCCCTACTCCACTCCCCGAGTACCCAACTCGAGAGTTACTTCACTAAATCAACAAGCTCCCTTCTCGGCGGAGAAAACCTTATAATCGTCGCTTACACTTTTTCCGGTACAAAGCTAAATACCGGGTTCTAGTTCGAGGTAGAACCAACCTAACGTCGCCTATACAATATTTCCGACACTAAGCTAGATGTCGAGTTCTTTTACAAGGGTACAACCACTCCCAATATGTTTTATGGCCCAACATAACAAACCTTGTGTTTTATGGCACAAACACATAAACCATCTAATCTAGTTTGGTGAAAGTGTTGTGATGATGCAATGATGTTCTACACTAATGATCCATGATACAAATGTCTAATGGATATGAATAACTACTTCTAAATGATCTTCCATTGATAGGAAGCCTTCATGATGAAGATCACAAGTTCCCTAAACTTCTTGTGATAGATCTTCAACTTGTGGTGAGTGAGGATGGCTAGATCTCCAAGATTTCCTTGGTTGATCAAAGAGTATACTTACAACAAAGATGAATGTTAGAAGCATTATGATCATGATCATTAGGGTGTTTAATGTGTGTTACTACATTGTTAATGATTGATCTAAATGTATGCAATAAGGTGGAGAAGATGTGCTTTTAAGTGGTGAAGAAATGGGAAAACAATGGGCTTCTATTTATAGCCAAAAGTGGACAGGAGCGTCCACGGACCAAGGAGCCCTTTAAAGGGTTCCGCCCTTTATAGAAAAGGGTTCCGTGGGTGCCTGACAGAAAAGCTAAAAAATCTTTCTCCAAATCTTTCCAAGATATTACCAAATCTTACTAAGATCACATTTGATATATTGTGTGTCAATCTAACCAAAATATTCAAGTGATCTTCCAAGGATTTCAAAGATGATGCATGACATGATGTAACATGTATTTCCATTTTTAGATTAAAAATTTTATCAAGGTAAACTTGTAAAATGTATTATGTAACTAGTTAATAAAATGTCTAGTTACCTTTTGTAAAAGAGTGCTTGTCAAAATAAAATATATTTTGTCAAGTGTAAGTAAACTTTAGTATTTGTATGAAATACTTGTGAATGCAAAATGTAAAATGAGGTTCGAAATAGAATGGTTAACCTATTAAAATACTTAGTGACTCTAAACGTATTTTAAACATTCTAAATGATTTGTTAATGGGTTTGATCATAATGCCACATAACAAACATGTACGAACCTGTGTTGTAACATACGAGGACTTGAGACATCGAGAGGTGTTGAATGTATGTTGAGACAACGTGTGATTACAAGTAACTTGTACATTTTACGTTATGTATTACAAGTTACATTTTTGTCATCAATCAAAACAAACGAGACTGTATAGATTAAATATCGTAATATTTGCACTAACAATCTCCCCCTTTTTGATGATGACAAATATATGTAAACGTAATAGAAAGTAAAATGTAAAAAGTTACTTGTATCCTTACTACCTTTACATTACCTTCTCCGTTTACACTCTTCTCCCCCTTTTGTCGAAACAAAAAGGGCGTGTCCTTGGAGTTTAACTTAATTTCTCCCCATAAAGGCGAGCTTGCATCATCCCTAGTGAAGTTAAATTGTCCACTACAATCCGTCCCTTGTTTGGTAGCGGATCCATGGATCAAATAAAGAGGCTTAACCTACATCAAGGTTAGTTTTATGCCACAAAAATTATGAGAAATATATGAAAAAGAAAAATGCATAGAAATGTTAGCCTATTTTCTCCACTTTTTATCGAAGCACAAATGCGTGTTGAAAAGTGAGAATGATGCTAAATGCGTGCATGCTCCCCCTTGACGGTTGCTCCCCCTTGTTTGAGGCATCAGGGTATAATTAAAAACCTACAAAACAAATATTAGTGCAAAACTATATTCATCATTAGACGAGTAAGTGATATACAACAAAGTGTATATAAGATGCATTCAGTAAATTCTTGACGGAAGCTCCCCTTGCTCTAGGGCGTCAAGATGAACCTTCAAATTAAATATTAGTATAATAGAAGCTTTGTCTTTAGACAAATATGTCATATACAACCAAGTGTATAGACGATGCAATATGAGTGCTTAAAGGACATTCCTCCTTGTTCTAAGGTGTCAAGAAGCACCTAAAATAAGAAAAATAATTGATGCAAACTTCATCCTTAGATGAGTAAATTATATACAATCGAGTGTATATGATGATGAACCTACAATGAAAAACATTAGTTCAATATATTTCATCTTTTTCACAAAGAAAAATAAGATGTATATATGTGATAAATGATATAATCAAAGATCTCATGAAGTGTAGTCTCCTAATTACAATCATAAGAAAAGTGAGAATATAATATGATAAAAACCTACATAATAGTTCCTAGAAAGAAGATATGAAGTCTCCCACCGGGTGTGACACTAGTGGTTCTAGTGTTGGTGTCGGTTTACTTGTAGGAATCATGTGGTGATGGTAGATGACTCGAGATTTACAAAAGTAAGGTTTCGCTAATCCATGGTGGTGATGATTAGTGAAAGTGGTGATGGAAGGTGGTGGTGATAAGGTATGAAGCTATTAAGGAGTTAGAAACTCGTATGTATAGCAAATATAAAAATATGGATTCACGCAATCCTTTCGTCATGTCAAGTGACCAAAGCTAAGAAAAAAAAATGAATGGACATTGCATTTCAATGATGCATAAGGGTTATGATTTGAATGATTTATTGATGCAAACAACCTATTGTTTTGAGCAAGTTCTCATATGCTTCAACCCAAGGGTAATCAATAATGCGTTCTATCTAAGAATATATAAAAGTGATAACATGAAGATAAATTCGTTCATTGATTGACACGAATTATAAAAATGACCTATTCTAGGTGACAATGGGAAATGTAGTATTAGTATGGTTTTGACCGACATGGATGATTATCACTTTGAAAAGAAGTGAAGACAATATGGAAAATACTAATAATAATAATAATAATGAGTACCTATATGAGGATGAGAATGACATCATATAAGTGAGAGTTGGATGGATCAACGTGTTGGAAATGGCTGTTTTGATTAATATATCGTTTGCACTAACAATGACATGCATGATATATGTCAAGCGAGAAAAGGATAAGATCCTATGATGGTGTTCTAGATAGTGAAGTTGTAAGGTGCTAGTTTTAAGGAAAATCCTAGATTCGTTGATTGTGGAGATGAAGAAGTTTGTAAAACATATGATGTGTTTTTCACTTGATGAGGTATTGGTTCAAACTTGTGATATAAGGTTAAAAAGGTTGAACTAGTTGTGGTTTCGTGAACCGGTTTTAGCTAAGTGGTGTTTGCCTATGTGTTGGTATTTTAGAGTCTAAGAGACATAAAATTTGACAAAAGACAATTATGTGAATGGATTTCTCTCCCCCTTAATTGGTGGACATCCAACATAATGTGTAATGTATCAAATAAGGAATGACAACAAAGTGTTTAGGAGGTTATTCGGGTTAACGAAAGAGATGAGCTTAGTGATGTTTTTCTGGATGATGGTTAGCATACAATGAACTTTCATCCTTAAAGTCACGTACCTCTTCTCGATTAATACGAGATGATCGTATGATGAGGCATGTGGTTTCCTAATAGGAAGTGAAGAGGATTAGAGTATTGTTATAACTAAATATTGATGGAGGTGATTTTTGGAAAGCGGAAGCAAAAATGAGATTTGGAAAGAGGTCGGTTGAAAGACAAAAATGCAAAGCCAACCCTCTAGAACTTAATTCTATATGCTTTTAAACTATATGCAAGTGTAGGGGTCCCATAAAACATAGTACTAATCTACGTAGCAATAAACGGGATTATACAAAATGAGCATATAAAAGTTTGAACCAAGTGAGATAACAAATAATTTGTTATCAACCTACAAAACAAATTTGTTAGTGACAAAAGATGTTAACATGATAGAAATCAAGTGATAACATATTATATAAGCAAAAACAACACATTGCACTTAGTAGACAAGAAATCACCGCACAAGATAGCATCAAAACAATCATATTATGCAAGAATACGATTTTATTCAAGACATTTCATTATGAGATTGTTTTGTCGTTAGACTTAGCCACTTAAGCATACTTGGATATACAATAATCTATGTGATTAATTTGTAAGATAAAAAGCTTCTAAAAGTTTGTCATACCAAAAGCACTTTGACAGATTATATGTGCACACGTAGCAAACAAATAGTGTGACAAGAAGCAAAAGAAACAAAATGAAAGATTCATGCAAGCCATGTTTAAGACATAACAATTTGGAGCATGTATCATTTGGATCGTACTACACATAGATGCAATGAATGCCAACAAATAGCTTTCAAACACAAATATATCATATCAAAATTATCACGTATCAAAATGGCATATTATGAGTTCATAATTAACATGTGAATCATGCTAAAAATAATTCAAAAGTAAGTATCATGCAAATAAAGTTTAGGTTTAAACGTTTAGTAGCATGAAACAAGAATACAAGCATTATGAAGATAAAACCGTACTAAGGTTTACACATTTGACTAGTTATCAAACACTAAGATAATGTCAAATCAACTTATCGTATCAAACAAGAACATGTAATCAACACATGTAAGTGCAATGCAAGTGGTTTTAAAAGAAAAGTCATATATACTACTTGTTTGATTAGTATTCCTAAGGCGAGGCAAACTATCAATGTTTTAACACTTACTTTAGGCAAGTATAGGAAAACATATTTTTCAAGTTGGAGAATGAATATGAGACTATTACTAGCGGTGCTCAGTTAAGGCTAAACACGACAATTTTTACGGGTGATTCCACATACCCAACTTCTCTCCAGGAAGCAATTCAACCGTTAGGTCAAATTGAGTTTCTAGTGCAATAGATTCTCTAGTAATCATTCTCATGTTAGAAAGATGGGAACTCCTACTTTTGCCTATTAAAGTGTATAAATGATGATAGTTTACCAATACTTGGCTTAATGTGACACAACTAATATGCAATATAACTAAGGTGATGAAGATGTCATGTTATGCACATGAATTTTAACAATGGTGTGTTGATAAACGATATGTTTTAATCTTGTGTTTAGAATCTAAGGTTTGTTCAAATTACAAAGCTAATTGTATGATCTAATGGATGACATCTTTTATGTTGAAGTGGATACTTTAAAAGTGATTTGATTATCTAAGACTAGGGAATGGAATATGTTAAATTAAGAATGTTCTCAAGAAAGCTGTTTGGAACTTTATTTGACAAGAATCTAAATAAGGTTACTAACTTCAATAGATCATGTGTATGTTCTAGAGATGTGTAGTTTCAACCTTGGATGTGCACAAGGTTTGAGCAAGGTTAGGTTATGATGTACGCTTGAAAGGAAATGAATACAAATAGTATCTTTCAACAAATGAGATTATCGCATGGGATAAAGTTATCATGCTTATGAAAATAAGTATGACAAGATGAATTGGATATGCTAGTTCATAGAACTTTTGGATGTTCGTTTCAAGTTCATTTAGCCAATGAGGTGTAATGAAATCTCTTGTAACATAACCATATATGTCGCAAGGAGATAATGATGCATAGGATATACAATATCCTTTCAATAAGATGAATACTTAACGCATGATTTCTTAGGCATAATGTTTTTCAAAACATCATGTTTTCCTAAATGAAGATATGAAGCCAAAGTGTTTGAATTGGATAGTCCTATCTAAATAAACTTGGTCTCAAGATTATATTCACTAGATGATGACAAGAGGAATTCACTCGAGTTTCTTATGTATACTCCTCAAGAGTCATTGTTGCTTGGGGTGTATGATGTTGGCTTTGAGATTGCATTTTAACATATGTTGTTAAAATGTTGATTTGAGGTTTAACGAAATTTATGCAGAAGTTTAACGACAAAGTATTACTAATACTTTGATAATTTGTGAAGGTAGTACTACTTATACCTAGTGGAAATTGACAACAATTACCAAGAGCACCATGCTTATTTGATAGTTGAGGTTCTAGCCGTAATGAATTATCTAAGTCCTTATATGTGGGAAAGGATGGTTGAGTTTGTTCAAACGTGCATTTAATTCAATACAAGTGTTGGACACAAGGGCTTTTTGAGCATTACACTCAACGAATTCAAATGATGGTAAGGATGGTGGATTGGTTGATCTAGGTGGTAAGTCTTCTAGTGTGTCTAAATAAGGATGTGGTGATGTAGGGGTTTGTTGTGCTATGGGAGTACTTAGGTTGATTATTTGTCCACAGATGTTGAACACAAAAAGTACGGATACTAATTCTTATGGTTCATTGGTTACTACGACTAGCGGGTGAAGTGCTTGAAGTTTTGGTTATGTCTATGAAGCTTAGGGGCTGAGGTATAGGTTCACCTTGAAAGGGCACGTTTGATTTAAAGGATGCTCTTGGAAGTTCATGAGCAATACGCTTAATGGTGCCAAAAGATGGAAGAGGGATAGTAGGTGTCTAAGAGGGATAAGTGGCACAGAGGGTTGTTTGTTTTGGATAAGTGTTTCAACATGTGTTGTTAAAATACTTGGGTGTTGATTTTTTGGATATGACTTTTAATGACTACAATCGTAAGTCGCATATACTTGAATATTTCGGATGAAATACTTAAGTTTGTCAATCCTAATTTGTTGAGATTATAAAGCTTAGATTGAACTCAAGGATAACAAGACTTGATAATATGTATTTAACATATGTGTGAGTTATGACTCGATGTAAATACTTATCGTCTTGAAGGATGACACATTATTTTCATGTTAACCAGGTGAGGCAATACATGTAGATACAAAACAATATCTATAGTCATATGTTAGACTTGTGAATGATATCTTTGCAAATAATGAGTCCAGGTTTATTAGTCTCGGTAAGTCATCTAAGTCATCCTCAAACGGGTGAGGAGATGTTGGTGGTGTTGCACAAAGTTTGATAGGTACAAGCTTTGGAGACTTTGGTAGTGAAGTCGTTTTGGATGATGGTGGGTGATTTTGGTGATGGAGTTGGAGTACTCAAGTTTAGAAATTTCACATCTTGAATAGGTGATGAGATGTTGAGAGGTAATGAGTCTGAGGATGAAGAGCTCAAGTTAATGAAGCAACAAGATCGAATGCTAATCCTAGTGGTTTTCTTAAGTGGCTTGTTTGAGGTTAAGGATTTAGTCATTTTGACTTTGCTTTAAGAAATGCTAAGCTTGAGGAAAAGTAACAGTGAAGGTGTGAAAATGATCATCTTGAATGTGTCAATTTATGGAACTAAGGATTCATGGATTTGATGTTAATCCATACAAAGATGGTAGTTTCTAATGAGATGGAAGTGTCTAAAATCATGTCAAACATCCTAAGTTAATCCATTGAGGATGTGTTGAGTGAGGTATGAAAGATATGCATTAACAACTATCCTAGAAACGAAGTTTGGTAAATTAGATTGCGGGATTTAGTAAAATTCAATAACTTACCTGTAGGATTCACGGCACCATTTCTTTACACAGTCGGAACCCTTAAATTGGTGCCGCCTGGTCCGCCTGTACAGGTATGGCGGTACCAAAATCCATAACAGATGGATCCAAATTAATGGTGCCGTCTGGTCCGTGGAGACCAGAAATCTTTACAGACCCATTTTTTAGGTGTCGGGGACTTTTTCAAAACCTGAAATTTTTCTCAAAACATATGGCATTAACTATTTCTAGTTAGGAACAGTCAATAATGCATACACAAACATAATGGAGCATTGATTTTGAACAAGGGCTAACGATTTTCACATATAAGTGAAAATGGGTAAAATTTGATAACACCCGTGTGCTATCCCCCTGCATTAACCGGTTAGTTTATCATCCTACGAAGCAAAAACACATAAATGACATCATACAACATTGTTTTTGTCCTTGTACCAAACACTCTCTTAAAAACTCTATTTTTCAAAGTACTTGACAAATTTAGTTAGTACTCATTGCTAAGTGAGTTATGACATTTCATAAGTTATGTGAGATTTTAGTATAACCTATGCAAAGAAAGTTATCTAATTCTACAAGTGATGGTTAAAACAAATTTTCAACTTAGTGCACAAAATCTAGCCAAGAACTATTGTGCATAAACATGAAATTGTCAAATCAAGAGAATAAATAACATGGCAACATTGACACTTATATTAAGCAAACAAACAAGTTTAAACACCAATTTGAAAATTAGCAAGCAATATATATGCAAACAACATAAACAAGTGGTCATTTAGCATAGCATAAAATGAAAGACACTTTTCGTCATTTTGTGTTTAAATATGACGATGTATACCAAGCTTGATTAGTTTCCTTTAAACATATTACCAAATTATTTAGTTTCAAAGGAAGTTGTATCAAAGTTCTAAGAATACCAACTTGAATTGCTTGATTCAAAAATTTGAGTTTTTATGTTAAAGCGAAACTCAATATTTTAGACATACTGTAGTATTTGGTCTATTTCACTTATTTAAAATTAGACTCAGGCCATGAGAGTGTTTTTAAATGAAAGTAAACTCAATTCCCTTTAAAATGATAGGTGGTTCGACTCGTACGGACTTACGGTTAATTAGTTATGATTTTTTGAAGTTGCCCAAAAAAAAAAAAAACTGCATACTGTACAGACGGATTCCACGGAACCAAATAAAGGGATCCGCCCTTTATAAGATTTGGTGCCATGGTCCTCTGAGACAGATTCACCAAAACTAGTATTTGACATAGAGAAAACTTGTGCGACTTACTAGATTTCATAGCAAACATATAATACACATATTTAACAACATATCTACTTATGTAACTTATCTTAAACATTTACGGAGGTAATTTTTCAACTAGATTTATAGTTATCCCAAACACTCTTTTAAAATCATATTTCTTCATAAATTTTCTATAAGCACATAATACAATATTTACTAGTTCTATCAACAAACTTTTATTTTATTTTTCAAGAAAACCTTCAAGCTTGTATACAAAGTTACATTTAACAACAAAATTTCTAGGTATAACAAGCAAAGCATTTTTCATAATATTTTTTGCTTCAATTGTAATTTGATACATGGATCGTACTCTATTTTAAAAACCATTTGTTTTGAAAATACGAGCTACGTGGCTCTGGTACCAATTGTGGAAACGTAGAGGGGGGTGAATGCGTTACCGTTTAAAAACTTTAGATCTTTAGTATCAAATCGCTTATGAAGCTTGTTATAATATGAAAGTTCCAATTATTGTTTGTGACTAATGTAAAGCATAGTAAACCATGTTGTCACACAAGCATTAACATCAAACCACATCACATGAAATAGTATAGTGCAACTATAAAAGTAAAGAGATAAAGAAAGGAAAGTGCAAACCGAACACGATGATTTATAGTGGTTCGGTCACGGATCTCCTTTCCGCCCTACTCCACTCCCCGAGTACCCAACTCGAGAGTTACTTCACTAAATCAACAAGCTCCCTTCTCGGCGGAGAAAACCTTACAATCGTCGCTTACACTTTTTCCGGTACAAAGCTAAATACCGGGTTCTAGTTCAAGGTAGAACCAACCTAACGTCGCCTATACAATATTTCCGAAACTAAGCTAGATGTCGAGTTCTTTTACAAGGGTACAAACACTCCCAATATGTTTTATGGCCCAACATAACAAACCTTGTGTTTTATGGCACAAACACATAAACCATCTAATCTAGTTTGGTGAAAGTGTTGTGATGATGCAATGATGTTCTACACTAATGATCCATGACACAAATGTCTAATGGATATGAATAACTACTTCTAAATGATCTTCCATTGATTGGAAGCCTTCATGATGAAGATCACAAGTTCCCTAAACTTCTTGTGATAGATCTTCAACTTGTGGTGAGTGAGGATGGCTAGATCTCCAAGATTTCCTTGGTTGATCAAAGAGTATACTTACAACAAAGATGAATGTTAGAAGCATTATGATCATGATCATTAGGGTGTTTAATGTGTGTTACTACATTGTTAATGATTGATCTAAATGTATGCAATAAGGTGGAGAAGATGTGCTTTTAAGTGGTGAAGAAATGGGAAAACAATGGGCTTCTATTCATAGCCAAAAGTGGACAGGAGCGTCCACGGACCAAGGAGCCCTTTAAAGGGTTCCGCCCTTTATAGAAAAGGGTTCCGTGGGTGCCTGACAGAAAAGCTAAAAAATCTTTCTCCAAATCTTTCCAAGATATTACCAAATCTTACTAAGATCACATTTGATATATTGTGTGTCAATCTAACCAAAATATTCAAGTGATCTTCCAAGGATTTCAAAGATGATGGATGACATGATGTAACATGTATTTCCATTTTTAGATTAAAAAGTTTATCAAGGTAAACTTGTAAAATGTATTATGTAACTAGTTAATAAAATGTCTAGTTACCTTTTGTAAAAGAGTGCTTGTCAAAATAAAATATATTTTGTCAAGTGTAAGTAAACTTTAGTATTTGTATGAAATACTTGTGAATGCAAAATGTAAAATGAGGTTCGAAATAGAATGGTTAACCTATTAAAATACTTAGTGACTCTAAACGTATTTTAAACATTCTAAATGATTTGTTAATGGGTTTGATCATAATGCCACATAACAAACATGTACGAACCTGTGTTGTAACATACGAGGACTTGAGACATCGAGAGGTGTTGAATGTATGTTGAGACAACGTGTGATTACAAGTAACTTGTACATTTTACGTTATGTATTACAAGTTACATGTTTGTCATCAATCAAAACAAACGAGACTGTATAGATTAAATATCGTAATATTTGCACTAACAAATATTATCCACATAAACTGATAAATAAGCAACATTAGCTCCATGTTTGTAAATAAATAACAATGAGTCACATCGACTGTGAAAAAACCCGACTCTAGTGGCATATCCTGAAATCGCTGAAACCAAGCATAAGGTGCTTTTTTCAAACCATATAGCGATCGCTGCAAAATACAAACATTATATGGACACCGAGAGTCTACAAAACAGGGTGCTTGATGCATGTATACTATCTCAGTAAGATGACCGTTAAAAAAAGCATTCTTAACATCAAGTTAATGAATGGGCCAGTGACGAGACAACGCAAGGCAACGCACGGTACGAGTAGTGGCTGGTTTAATAATAGGGCTAAAAGTCTCATCACAATCAATACCGATGTGTTGACTACTACAATTTGCAACCAACTGTGCCTTATATCTACTGAGGCTGCCATTAACATAGTATTTATGCCGAAATAACCACATGAACCAAACTATATTGACATTAGTTGGTTTAGGTACAAGTACCCATGTATTATTTTTAATTAACGCATTACATTCATCCAACATAACATTCTTCCAGTTAGAGTCTTTTAAAGAAATAAAAGGGGACTTAGGAATATGAGACACATGAGACGTATGAAGGTTAAGATGATTAGTGGGTTTAACAGTTTCGAATTAAGCGCAAGTGACCATAGGATGAGTTCGAGCATTTGTTGGTTGAGATTGGGCCGAGTGTGTAGTTTGATCAGTTTGGGTAGATGGAATTATAATGGTTGGACCAATAGTGTAACACCCCCAATTTTGTGAATGCAACGGAATTCAAACTGGTTGTTAGTTCATGCATAACAATTATAACAATAGAAAACGAACTCTAATTGAGTCGTTTAAAAAAGATTGATCATTCAAATTATATAAATATTAGAGTTTACAAAATGAGGTCCCAGTAGTTTCACGGTTTACAAATGACATTATATAAGTTTTCGAATGATAATAAAATTTATAGACTTCTTGAGTATCCGTGCTCCTCTGTGCCAGCCTCGTTTACTATGGACCTAAGATAAATATGCTAAAAGTGTCAACACAAAGGTTGGTGAGTTCATAGGTGTATAAGTAAATAATGTGAAATCTTTGTAAGTAAATCTTGGTAACAAGAATATGTAAATGTTAAATGTAAACTTCAAATATTCCGAGTGTATAACTATTGTACTAAATACAATATCACATATAGGTAGTGTTTCCGTTACCCTAAGTTCTTCACATCGAAACCTCAAGTTTTCTAGTTTCTGGTTTCTGTTCGTTTAACATAACAGTCAAGTGGGGAAACCACCCGGACCTAGTTTCTTGTTTCTGGTGTGTTCACAATTGTACCAAGTCTGTTGGTTTGTTATCATACCAATTTTATTAGTTCGAGATTACACCAAGTCCATTAGATCACATAGTTTGTACCACGTGCATGAAATCATCCCATTTTGTAGATTTCGATAACCTTGACAATCTACCCGGTAGGGGGCCACCAATGGTTTTGTGTCTGGGTTACGTTGATATACACCCAAAGCGTTGAAAATTGTTTGTTATTTCACTATCATTATGAAAACCAAAATGTAAATCTCGTACCAATAGAAATTCGAATAATTGTTGCAATCATAGCATAGTAGGTAATCAGTTGTTATATATAGTGTTCTCAAATGTTTGTTGTGTTTGTTTATTCTAACTGAGTCAACTTAATAGTTACATTAATCCCAATAGATCTAACCATAATATTCGTACTCACTACGCATATTGCTTAATGGTCCATGATATGGAAACTCTAAGTATGGCAATAATGTTATTTAGCATAAATAAATATTTTGTTCAGATAAAACATACAATTTTCAAATTATCGAGATTAAAATTAGAAATAGTTGAGCATGTATCTCCCCCCATAGATTTTATAAAATAATTAAACAAGTAAAAGTAGGGGCCATGAACTCACCGTGAGTAAATGTTATCAAATCTATAATGAGAATGATGGATATGCCGTGAGAACCTCTACGAGCAACATAGAATATCATGTTGTGTCTTAGGTTTTAAACCAACGATGTGAAAATGTAAACAAATCTACATAAGTTTACTATATCGATCATGATGTTGTACATTGTAGTTTGTGTATGTTGTTTATAGAAATGGTTTATGTAACGTGTTTAGTTTTTATATATATCGTACTAGGGCTGAGCGTCGGTCCAAAATCGACCCGAACCGACAAAACTGAAAACCGAAATTTATGAAAAACCTAAATCGAAACCGAACCGACGGGCCGTCGGGTCGGTTCGGTCCGGTTTAGGTGTATTTAGGTAGGTTTTTGTCGGTTTTGGGCCGAACCGAACCGCAACCGAAAACAAGTAAAACATGCAACCGAAACCGAACCGACGGGCTGTCGGGTTGGCTCGGTTTTTGTCAGTTTGGTCGGTTTTGTCAGTCCGGTTCGGTTTTGGACCTTTGATGCTCAGCCCTATATCGTACTACCGTTTGGGCCATCATATTCCAGAGGTCATGTAGTAAACGTACGAGGAGCTATGACACTTTAATTCGTCAATCCAACAACTCTTCAATACGTTCACCCCAAAGAGGCCCCTCAGATGAAGTTCCCTAGTATTGTAGTACTTAATGTTTAATCTTATAATTCGTATTCATGTTTATAAGACATATTAGGATTTTATAAAACATTAATTAATTAAATAGAAGTTCATAAATATTTAAAGTTTATAAATACTTACCTTAATATAGAATGCTTGTTTATAAGAAAAATGGAATATAAGCATAGCTTCGACGTGGAATTAATAACCTCCAAAAAACCTGAAACTACTTGGAGATTATAACGACGTCTTTTTGGAGACTTGAAGTTATTTAAAGACTATAATAACTCTTTCTTGAAAACTTGAAGAAAACAAGATCAAAACCTAGTTTTTCTTCAAGAACTCTTAAACTTTCTTATAAAATGTAAGAGAAGTGCCTTTGGTTTTAGGTCTTTGAAAATATAAGAAAGTTTGGTGCAAGTTTTTTAATGAGTTTAGGTTAGTATTTATAGGCTAGAGAGGAGGTTAGTATTTAGTGGTTAAAAATGTTGTAAAATGGACTAACAGTTCATAATGTTACACATATATGCCTAATTGTTCTATGGTTCATCACCAAGCCACCAATGCTTGGTGATGTGCATAAATTTCGTCCATATGGTTATATTGATGACTTGGTTAGTCATTTTGATATTATCTTGATTTACGGAGTGAGTTTTAGTCCCGGTAATCGCTAACGGTAAGTATTTAAATTACGAAACTTAAAATCGGGTATCGTAAAAAAATAAAACTTTGTAGGAATGATTAAACTAATCAATATAATTTATTTAAGTATAATAAATGAGTGATAAGTTTAACAGATCGCATAAACATTGTTAAAACTGAAAATGTAGGCTAAAACGCGTAAAACGTAAAATTAGAAAACGTAAAAATCCAGAACTTGTGGAAATGTCGTAAGCTATGAAAAACACGTATTTTTCTTTTTTAGAATATTGGGTGGACATACCGAGATGTATAAATGTCGTTAAGACAAAAAAGTAAAATTGAGACACAGTTTTGCGAAACCGATTTCTTAATAACTTTTGCAAAAATAACCCGATGAGTGTCAAACTTTCAAGTTATCATGTAGTTTTATATACGAGAATGATAAATAAAAATACGAGAGTGAATAGTAAAATACGAGAATTGATAAGGATTTAAAATGTACACTTTTAAGGGGTCATTTAAGCCCTTAATCGCCCACTTTTATATCCGTTACTGCTTAATTTCGTTCCTTTTTACTTTTTAGGTCTCTTGGAAGCAAAATGCTGGATTGATGCATTTTTGGACGAAAAGGAGTGAATATATGAAGAAAATGGCTAAGTCAAAGATCAAGACACTCAAATTGCTGGAATAACACCTGACGGCGTCCCAAACAGAGGGCGACGTCGTCCCTATTTTGTGACGACTCAGGAGTAAATTTGGTATTTTCCACCTGACGGCGTCAGGCTTTGAAGAGTAAGGGCATCACGAAGACTTTTCTTCTCAGACGGCCTAGATCCAGATTCAGACGACGTCACAGCTGAAGACTGATGGCGTCACAACCACAACGTGACGCCGTCCCAGTGATGACTTGGCCAAGACGAAAACCTAATGACGGCAATCTGACGGCGTTCCAACAATAAGGTGACGCCGTCGCATATGTAAAATTATATATAGAAATCAAATTTTCAGACTTTGAAGAGGTAGACTTGTGGAGTAAAAACCTAAAACGATTTTGGTCCGGTTTGGACAGTATTTTAGGGTTCTCATACCCTATTTTACATCAAGATAAGTAATTTACTTCATTTATTCCATTATGTCTTCAATTGTATGTGTGAATGCTTGCATGTTTAAAATGTCCGGCTAAATTTCTTATGTGTTTGCTTAGATCTATGAAACCTAGTTATTAATTATTGATTGGTTGTCTCTTATCTTAATTGTAATTGGCTTAGCATTGCACTAGTCCATCATTGTGTTTTTAATGCTTGAGTAATCTTTGTGATCCTTAGTTTATAACCACCTAGCGTAATTGTAGGCTAAATATCCAAAGATAACATTAGTGTTAGTTTATGAATCCTAGATATCTCGTAGGCAATAACCTTAAGGTATACTTAAAGAGTTAGGGATAAAAGCATATCCTACAACCTTAGACTACCCTTAGTTTAGATAATTAGATAATTAGAGTAATCGGTAGAAGTACCAAACCCCTAAATCCAGACCCTGAGATTTTACCCTTAGCTTTATAAAAAAATATAAAAGGATAAAAAATTAATCTTCCTCAACCTCAAACCTTAGTGTAGTACACTTCTCACTAGCATTCCTATTCCCCTAGAGAACGATATCAATACCCGAGGCTTACCCAAGACTACACTACAATGATTAGGTTCACTGCCTAGGGTGTTGAAAAACTTGCTTGAAGAAAAGGAAGTTTCCTTTGACCCCGAACGCGTTATACGCGCATCAAGTTTTTGGCGCCGCTGCCGGGGAATAGAATAGCTAGTTAGATTTCCATCTCGTTTAGGTTTCCTTGCTTGATTCCTATCAAGTAAGCTTTTTTCTCATTTTTAGCTTCCTCGTAGTCTATCCCCCTTCTTTGTGACTTTGTTAGTAATCCCATCACTTTTTGTCATGGAAGGTGATAACCCGCCACCACTCATCGATCCACCAATCAATGACCCGCCAAGAGCCCGTACTCTTGGTGAATACTCTAGACCAAGCCACCGATGCTATAGGAACACTATTGAGCTCCCCGATCAAGCTCAAACTACGGCCCTGCGATCCGACACCATCCGTTTGGTGCAAAACGGATGTGCATTCCATGGACTTCGTTCCGAAGATCCTAATCAGCATCTTAAGGATTTCCTTAAAATAGTTGATTCCATCGACCTTGATGCTACTACTCGAGAGACCACGCGCTTGCGTCTCTTCCAATTCTCTCTACGGGACTAAGCTAGTAATTGGCTTGAGCGACTTCCCGCCGGATCCATCTCAAGTTGGGATGATCTTACTACTCGTTTCCTTGCCCAATTTTCCCCATCGGGGAGAACTACCAAGCTTAGGAATGAAATCTTGATGTTCCAACTACGTCAAGGTGAATCTCTCTACGAGTCATGGACTCGATTCAAGGACTTGCTCCATAAAGTCCCCATCACGGCATCGATCTTTGGCTTCAAGTCCAAATCTTTTACGATCATGTCAACTTCTCAACTAAGCAATCCATCGACCAAGCGGCCGATGACAAACTTAGTGGTCTCACCGCGGAAGAACCGTGGGGTACAATGGAGGACCTTGCCCTCTATGACAACGAAAGTTGGAATGACCCCCGTAAGTTGCCCAAAACCGTTAAGGCAATCTCCTTGCCTTCCATTGACTCACAAACTTCCGATCGTAGGATGCCCGAGCTTGAAGATCAAGTCAAATTCCTTATGAGCTCCTAAAAAAATCCTAAGTCCTCACGCCAAGTGAACAAAGTCTCTTCCTTGTGTGAGCTATGTAGTGGTCCCCATGACACTCATATTTTCACGAGACTGCCCGAACAAGCTTCCGTTGACTACGCATCCTCGCTTATCAATGAAATGGGAGGAAGATTCCCCACAACACCCGGACCTAGGACTTTCAATGATGCCCGAGAAGCATGGAGGGGAAACCTGAATACAATTGGGGACAAACCAAAGAATTCACCTCTAATGATTCCCCATGGTCCCACGGCCCTAGCCAACAAAACATAGAAGGGATGTTGCAACACATAGTTACATCCCAAGAAGCTCAAATAGCCAAGCTTTCGGACCGCTTTAACCATCAACAAGCCGAGATGGATAGGAAGATAGATAACCTTTTAAAAACCATGACCAATAGTGATAGGAAGATCACCGAAAAGGTTAATGTCATCTTGAATCATTCTCCCGAAGCTTCCATTGTGAAAATAAAGGACCCAAGTAAGTTAGCCAAGCATGTTCAATTCGTCAATACCATCACCATATTGAAAGCAAATAAGACTAGTGACGAAACAAACCATGAGACTATACTTGAGGTTAGTGAAACTCCTAAGGAAGAATCGACCAACGAAGGTGACGAAGTAGGTGATGAATACTTCAATAAGTTTCCTACGGAAGAGGAACTCTCTCGGCACCTACACTTAGTACGCGACCTCCGTCACATGTATGTTAGGAAAAGCCCTCGGATCAAATTTGGGAACCCTTGGAATCTCAACATACCATGTTGCATAGGACATCTTTTCATGGCAAAGGCCTACATTGATCGCAAGTCCCCAATAAACATCATGACTAGCACCTATTATAATTGGGTAATGAAGAAACCTATCCCAAATAGGCGAGACCCCGATGATCCTAGGGTTAATTGTAATTTTCTTGGTAGAGTTAAGGGATTGCCCGTCTATGTAGGTAGTTTCATGTACCCTACGGATTTCATAATTGTGGATGATATTAGTACGGCCATAGATCCTAGCTTGTCCCACATAATTCTAGGAAAGCCTTTCAAAGAAAACACCAGGATGACTTATGATACGTCGTTAGGGATAGTTAGATTTAAAGATGACACCGATGACGTAGCTTACCAAATGCCATTTAAGATTGAGAAATTTTCATCACTATCCAATGATGAAAAGGAACTTAAGCTATCGGTCTACTATAGGAATGAGGAGGATAAGGATAAAGGAGTAGATTATGTGATTTTTGGGTTCTATAAGGATTGCTTGAAACTACGACCGGAATATAGAACCGATTGGGGAGAAGATGACTTCTTAGAAAGATGCATAATAGGGCATTACTATAACATGGAAACCCCAATAGAGACTGTCATGAGGAAGAAGGTGACGGCGATGAAGTCACGTAGGGGCACGACTTCGAGTCTAGCTACAAGACTCATAAATAAAGAAAAGCGCTTCGTGGGAGGCAACCCATGCTTAATTGTTTGCTTGTTTGTGTGTCATATGTCTTTTCATTATTGTTTGTTCTCATGTTTAAATTTGTGAAAATGCTTTATTTTGTCTTTAACCTCATCTTAATTACATATAAAGGTATTTTACAAAAAAGGGATAAGTGTAGGGAGGATTACACACATTTTTAAAAGAACGTGAACATGAGAACTTGTAACATATTGGATTTCACAAACACATCAAACCATGATGAAGTGGGGCGTATAACTTGATGTTTTTGGAGAGAGAAAGTTTAGAGGTTTGGGAACTTAGTGAGAGAAAGTAAAAGTATTATTATGAGCTCCAACCCTCTACCGTGGGAGGTAGAGGGTATTTATAGTATCTTACATAAACGCCACCTACGGGCTGTGGATCAGGCATACAGTGGGTAGTCCGTCCTCAACGGTGTTACTAAACTAAATACTAACTAACATTAAATAACTACGAATACGAGCTTTCTAACGATTACATATACTTGAGGTAACCGAAACTTTAATAACTGGATTTACTAAATCCTAACAATCTCCCCCTAAGGGAGGTCACATCAAATTACATTAAATACAAACAGATATAACATTAAGATTGTTCTTGTATTCTTGTTAAAGTTCATTGCTTTGTAGCTCGTAGTCTTTGATTCTTCATGTTTTGCATGTTTGGTTAATCCAAGTGGAGGTCTTTAACTGATCCACGTGATAATGAGTTTTGAGCCAGCTTTGCGATCATCAGCTACCACAAATCTCTGACTCTTCCTTTGTGACATTATGTGATGTTGTGACTTTTGGACCGACATGCTCACATTCTAGAACATGATATCTTCTCATCAGAGTAGCGGAAGCTTAAGTTGATTCATGATATTTGCAGCAGCGTAGCAGAAGCATGGAGTGAAAATACCAGAGTCGTTGATGCACTTATCATGATTTCTTTAGAAATGAATGTGTTGTGTGAGCATGCGGCTATGGATTGACCTCTCCATTCTGATCAGCTGCAAACATTGGGTGTACCTGCATACAACAGTTAGTAATAAAGCGCACGAAAGTGTCTTTGATCACTTTCGTTGCATTGAGGTACACGGCCCACGGTTCCCCTTTGATCAGTACAATTACTGCCTGTTATCAAGTATAATTCCGAAGAACCTCCTTGACAGGGTTTCGCAGCTGCTCTAGCTGTTCTCAAACCGAAACATCTCAAAGAAGACAACACGGAGTGAGTGAACCAGCGAATTTGAGATTCACTGATTGATGAAAATAGATTTGAAAAACAATCGTGTACTGCTTAATAAAGTGTTTTTTGCAATACAACGAAGGTTTTAAAGAAAATCAATTATCAATCATAAACACCTTTTATTTTTGAAATATTAATACACAGTCGATGTACTAGAGAAAAGAATTTTAAGCACAACGACCGGTTTTTCAAAGGTATCAGTCAATCCATAACCTGAACCAGGATTGATTCATAAATTTGAATCGCCCCATTGTTTCTGTTCAGTTGTCACATGGTTGATCTATTGGATAGATCTCACATGCCACCTACCAAGAGCTTGTTTGATGTTGGCTCTAGAAGGCTTTCCATCTTCACCGTGAATATGTTAGCATATCACTCAGATGTTCTGGAAATACCACAAGGATAATGCGTAGGACTCTAAGAATATAATCTCTCTTTCCACATTGTGTGAAACAGAGAGTCTTCATTGACAGTGTCCTAATGAGATTTATTTGATGATCTCGTGACTCTAGACTCAATTGTGCACATTTGGTTCCTATGACGGAGACTAGGGAGAGGGTCTCCTTATTCAATATCAACAAACTCTAAGAGAAAGTCGATAGATTATGTAGGTTCCCCATGAGAATGAAACAAGTCCTTTTAAGAGGAACTTGAGTGGCTTGGGAAGTTGTAGTACAGTGCGTCACTGGGTCCATGACGTCTTGTCTTCAATACCGATGTTACCTTGGTAACCACCAGTAGCATATGAATTGAATCCTGTTTCTGCCCTAAGGTTGAATTATTGGAGGGCTATTTATTTTCACCCTTTTCACATTTAATTCTTTTTCATTCTTCAACCCCTTCAGTGCTTACCGAGACTTCATAACTAGAACCTTGTTGGGTTTATTCCAGTTCTAGCTCTATCTCAGTCCGCACTATTCCCATTTCTCACTTTTCTCCTTTTTTGATCATACCTAAGGACTTCTACACTATCTAGTGGATTGTCACTGGGTAGATCCCTCCGGCTCTGGCGGGATCATGGGAACGAATACCTAACCTAACCATCCTTATATCATCATACATAAAGTAAATTTGGTCGGTCTATTTGGTATTGTTTATCTGCCATTGGAACCAATTGAAAACCATTTGAAAATCAATCCTGATACTTGTGATATATTGTGTTAATACAAATAAGCCGTAAAAACGTTTATTTATATTTTACGATCTTCTAATGGTTTGTCGATAACAAAAGTAAGATCATTTTAAGGAAACAAATAAAATACGTAAATGGTTTGAACTAATAGTTTTCTAACACACTTACGCTTTCACATAAAACACTAAAACAAGTATAAGTGATTTTATGATTTAGATACATATGTACAACAACTAGTGTTTACATATTGGGTTAAACATATACTTAAACTAAGTATACTAAAATGGGTAAAAACTAAGTGTATGCTAAATTGGGTAAATACAAGTATATACTAAATGGGTAAATACTAGCAAATGGTTTTTGACCCATGGTTTTATATATACCACTTAACCAAGTTCATTGTATCCTTAAGATACATTGTATCTAGAAAGAAAACCATGGATCAACCCATAACCCATGACCCATGACCCATAACCAAAAATACCCATGGGCAAAGAGGAACGGACCACGGATCCCTAACTTTGTGCTAGCCGGATCCCTTGTGGTAGGGATCCGTAGGATCCGGGGAAACAGTAGGATTTTTCCTCTATAAATAGTGAGCCATTTCTTCATTATTCCTCACCCCTCTCTAACATACTTTCTCCCCTGAGTTAAATCTCATTAACCTTAGATCCAAGAGATCTATGTTTGTAGTTTTGTCTTTGTGTGATCTTTTAGGTTCCTCTTAAAGGCAAGATCACCACCTTTGAAGTCGAGCAAGCTCAAGACCATGAGTTGCCATGCTTCCTCATCATCAAGGCTATTGAAGTCCTCTTGTTGATGATCTCTTTCTTTCTTCAAAGAAGTGTAGTGTTGAAGACATTAGTGAAAGATGTCTCAAGTGTCAAGACGAAGATATTAGTGAAAGGTATCTATCGTCTATAGGATAAGCACTTGTGGTAGGTGCTTAGAAGTCAAGACAAGAAGCATTAGTGAAAGGTGCTTAGAAGTGAAGACACAAGACATTAGTGAAAGGTGTCTTGTAGATCTAGTCAAAGGCATTAGTGAAAGGTGCCTTAGATGTACATTCGATATGGTGTGTTTCGATGTACTAGATAGACTAGCATTAGATCCAAGGATATTGATGTCCTTGATGATGTTGTAAAGGAGTAGATCTCCTTTGGGATTAGTCGTTGGTGTAGTGTGGTAGTAGTTCCTCCATTGCAATGGAACTAGGTGCTTAGCCTAGTACCTAATAAAGGGTAGGCGACGTTGTGAAGGTGTAGTTCACCTAAGGTGTGAAAGAACTCGGTGGTTAGCCTAGCACCGTATAAAGGGTAGGCGACGTTGTGTTAGGTGTGGTTCGCCTTGGTGTGAAAGAACTCGGTATTTAGCTTTGTACCGGAAAAAGGTTAAGCGACGTTGTGAAGGCTTCTCCGCCATAAGGAGATTGGTATAGTGTTTACAAACTCTCGAGTAGATGACTCGGGGAGTGGAGTAGGGCAAGGAAGGTGTCCTTGTAGCCGAACCACTATAAATACTCGCGTTGTGGTTTTGTGCTTCTTACTCTTATCTTTTCATTACATATCTTTATATGCTTGTTTATCAACATCCAACACACACAACCAAATAGATTGACATAAGTCGATCTAAATAGTTTAAAAGGAAGTTTTAATTGGTAAAACTATTCAACCCCCCCTTCTAGTTTTCCACATATTGTCAAAGCATTTTGTACCTGAATTCTTTTTGATATTTTTAGAAAAAGAGCTCCCCCTCAACATGTGCATCGTATATTTGAAATCGTTTTGGCACACTGATGTGCCCGGTTGGTGCAAGTTTTAAATTTATAAAAGGTGAATTACCAATATTACCAATAACACATACGAGCAAGTATACTCGTCCGTTATAGCAAGATTATGAAGGTAAGTCGGGATCGTTCGCAGGGATTTGAGTGAATCTAAACACAAGTTTGAATTAACGGAGTCTATCCAAAACATATAACAAAGCAAATAGATATAATGAAATTCAGATGATTAAAAACTACACTTGCTTAAACTAGTTTCATATCATAGATTAATGTGATTGTGTTAACTACTTAACATGTTGGTTATGATCATTAGTTTGAAAACTAATCTATTGTTCTTACAAGTTAAACCTTCGTCAAGATTTTAGTTCATAAAAACAAGCATTAAGTTTAACCAATCAATTCAAGATTAATTCAAGTTTCATAAGTCTACATACATAAACTTAAACACAAAAACATCCACTTGTTCATCAAATTGCTTAAGAAATGGTCAATACAAAAGGTAACCGATCATAGACAAAAGGCTACAATTGATTCTCAACAACTAATCTTACGACCATTTAGATGTTTCCAACCAATCCAGTTTGATAATCAAAAAGCATTTCTATTACAACCACACTTTAGTTCCTTTGTATAATCAAGAATAATGGGTAAAAACAATCATCCATAGACAAAATGATTATGACTAGTTGAATAACATGAAGTTCTTTCGACCCCAACGATTATTGTCAATTAGCCAAACTTGATTAACAAATGTCACTATGAAACTTTAGCACAATTGGATCTTAGAATCAACTTGAAATTGAATTAAAACATGTTAACACAATCACTAACTAATCATATGATAATCAACATCATTTAAGCAAGTGTATAAAGAAACTAGCCACTCATAGCAAACATGAACATAAACTCATAACTTTGATCATTAGAAAACATGATTAAAAGTCTTACAATGCCTGTAATAAGATTACAAATGGTGAAGTAATGATTCCCAAAGGATCGTGGTGGACTTCTTGGTGTTTTGGCCTCCAAATGTGGAACTTCTGGAACTCCAAACTTCTCTGGATTTCTAAGGACGAATTTTAAGAGCTTAAGGCTTGGTTTGATGAGTAGAGAGATTTGTAATTGAGGTGTGTCTCATATGCTCACAATTAGCCTCTATTTATACTAATTCCAAGGCCTAGGGTATTAAATGTTGAACTTGGCCTCCAAGGAGTAAGGAAGGGACTAGAATACACCAAGAGAAGGACCTAGAATCGTTTGGATGCAAAGGGGAAGCTTAGTGATGAAGATTTGGCAACTGCAGCTTCTCCAACCGGATCGGTCATACGACCAACCGATCCGGCTGGTCTTCAATAACAACAAGCCGACCGATCCGGTTGCGGGTTGCGACCGATCGGTTGGCGATGGTAAAATACATATTCTGACCGAATTCCAACCGATCCGGTTGCGGGTGTAACCGGATCCGGTTGGATCTTCTGAGTTACAAAACTTGATCTTCTTTGATTCTTCAATCACTGAGGTCTTGAGATACTGATTTAGATTTGTTGAAATGGAACTCTTCGCTAAGCTGAATATTACTTCTTTTTCCTCCATTTCCCTGCACTTGGTTATGAACACTAGACAAACATCTCTAGATACGATTAAGTACTAAAATCACGCAAATATAACCAAATAACAGATATAAAAGTACACATAACGCTACTAAAAACATGCACAATCTGAGCGTTATCACACACGGAGGCAACAGAAAGGATTCACTTCTTTGATTACCTTTTTCTAAAAGATATCAACATCACTTTTCTTATCAAGATTAGTATTTTTCATACTTTGTTAAGGGTAATTTTGGAAAGGATGTGGTTTTCAAAAAGTTGCTCCCCCTAAATATGTGCATAGAGATTTGAAAGTGTTTTGCGCATATTAGGGAAAACCTGCACATTGAAACAAATCAATCACGTTTCAATCCTTTTTGGTTTGAAATAGATGCTCCCCCTCAACATGTGCATGGAAAATTTGAAATCGTTTGGCACATGTGGGGAGGAGAGCTTGTAGATCACTATAAAACCATTTATCGAATTATCATTTTAAATCCAATTTAAATCACAAATTTTCCCCCGATCACAATTTTCAAATCATTTGAGATTTGTGAGCTCTGTAGATTTAAATTGATTTTGAAAGTTTTTGAGGAGAATTGTGACTTGCTTATGAAAACATTTAACCGATAAGGATCAAATCTGAGACTTTAAACTCCAAAGATTAAACATGCTTGAATATCTTTTGAAAACATGACATAAACCTTGGTCTGAACCAATTGTATGACAAATAACCTTTTGATTTAAATGAAATCATTCTCCCCCTCAATCAATGACATAAGTTGTTGATTGAGAGATAGAGATTTTGACAAATGTCAAGTCCCGATGATTTTCAAAAATTGAGACTGAGTTATTTTTATTAGTTTTCAATTAGATAACAAATATTTGTTTTTAGAATCAGAGCATGAGATTTGAAAAATAAGATAAAGCATGGCTCTGTTCTTTCTTTAAAAAAGGGTTATAGACTGAAATGACTATAAGCCTTTGTTTTTCTTTCTCTAAAAAAAATTTATTTTTAATTTTTTTTATTTATTATTATTTTTTTTGTACATTCGAACAACATCTAAAGACCCGTGTCACTCTTTGAATGACAGCACAAAGACCGTAGATATCATCGAATCAAGAAAAACATGACAAAATGACAATATTTTTTAAAATTTTTCGAGTTTTTCAAATTTTTATGGATTTTTGAAAGTTTTATATTTTTCTATTTGCTTTTTTGAATAAATATTTACAAGAGATGGATGAAGAAAAACATTTACTCCTCGTTTTCCTCTTTAAGATGTTTGAGTGTTTCCGGTTGTAGACTCTTTAGACCAAGTCGTGGAAGGATAAACTCAAAACGTTCTCTAGGAAGAGCTTTGGTGAAGATGTCTGCTAATTGGTATTCAGTCCTCACAAAATAAAGTTCCACCACACCGTTCTCCACTTGCTCCCTGATGAAATGATGTCGTATGTCAATATGCTTTGCTCTTGAATGTTGAACGTTGTTGCATGAGAGAGCAATGGCACTTTTGTTATCACAATATAGAGGGATTTTGTTGAATTCAAAGCCATAGTCAGATAATTGGGATCTCATCCATAGGATTTGAGCACAACAAGATGACATGGCTATGTATTCAGCCTTTGTAGAGGATATAGAAGTACTCATATGTTTCTTTGAAGACCAGCTCACAAGCTTATCACCCAAAAACTGAGCACCTCCTAACGTGCTTTGACGTGTATCTTGACATCCTGCATGATCAACATCTGCATAGGTTGTTAGTGACATACCGGTGTCCTTCGGGTACCAAAGTCCCATATTGATGGTTCCTTGAAGATACCGAAAGACCCGTTTAACCGCTTCAAGGTGCTTTTTGGTAGGCTTAGCCTGGTATCTGGCACAAATGCATACAGCGAACAGAATATCAGGTCTACTGGCTGTGAGGTACATCAGGGATCCAATCATACTACGATATTTCGTTTGATCTACCATGATCCCTGAGTGGTCCTCATCTAGTTTGGTACGCTCTATCATGGGAGTGTCAACAGGGTCACAAGATCAAATCCAAATTTCTTTAAAATCTCATTTGCATATTTAGATTGATTTATAAAAATGCCTCCGGGACTTTGTGAAATTTGTAATCCCAAGAAAAATGACATTTGTCCCATCATTGACATTTGAAATTTGGAGCCCATCTCCTTAGAAAAATGGTCACATTCATTGGGGTCAGTCGAGGCAAAAATAATATCATCAACATAAATTTGAACGTGAATATTTCTGGTGAACAATGTCGGATCAACTGCTCCTTTGCTGAATCCAGTAGATAGAAGAAACTTTGATAGCGTATCATACCATGCCCTTGGAGCTTGCTTCAAACCGTAAAGAGCCTTCTTCAAGCGATAGACATGAGTAGGATACTCTGAATTCACAAAACCTTCAGGTTGGCTGACGTATACGACTTCTTTAAGATCTCCGTTAAGAAAAGCCGTCTTTACATCCATTTGATAGACTACCATGTTCTTACTTGCAGCATTAGCCAGGAAGATTCTGATTGCCTCGATGCGTGCAACTGGAGCAAATGATTCCTCAAAGTCAATACCCTCCTCTTGACGGTATCCTTTTGCAACCAATCAAGCCTTGTTCTTTAATACATCACCATGCTCATCAAGTTTTACTTTGAAGATCCACTTTAGAGCAATGACCATAGCACAGTCAGGAGCAGGTACTAATTCCCATACATCTAGCCGATCAAACTCATGAATTTCTTCTTTCATGGCATTGAACCAGCTGTCTTCATTCATGGCAGTTTTAACATCTTTTGGTTCGATCTTAGACAGTACGGAGTTGAAGAAGCACCATAAGGCATCAGTTGCAAGTTGTTTACGAGTGGATACAGAACGAGAGAGGTTTCCAATGATGTTGTCCAATGGATGGTCATGTGTCCATTTTCTAAGGTGTTCATGTGGTTGTGTTTGAGGAACTGAAGTAGCAGAGTCGTTTTCTCCTGATGAAGATGGTTCTGATGATGATTCAGGAGCAAATACGTTTTCAAAGGGAGCATCTTCAGGAGTAGCAAAGGGATTATCTCCATCATAGGTGCCATAAACAATTCCATGATGTACACTCGATGATTGAGGATTTGATGATGAGACAGAGTGATCAGCCGCAGGCGCTTCTTGACTCAATGACATAGAAACTGAAGGGTTATCTATGTTGACAGGGATAGGAGCAGCCTCTGTTGATGATTTGACAGATCATTAGCAATTGGCTCATATTGTTCATCAAAGATTGGATCAAATAATTTCTTCAAATCATCTTCTGAAGGAGGTACATAAGGAGTTGCTGGTGAGAGCTTTTGTACAAGAGAAGAACTAATGGGACTACTTGATGAAGGTTGTGATACGGGTCCAGAACTTGATTGTCCTGGAGCCAATTGCCCGGACAGCTCATCGAACGTGACGTGAATAGTTTTCATGATATCTCGAGTTCTTTTCTTGTAGATTCGGTAACCCTTCTTGTTTGATGCATAACCAACAAAAACTCCAATGTCCGCCTTCGCTCTTAATTTACCTAAATCTTGACTGTCATTTGTTGGATAGCACAAAGCACCAAACACACGAAGGTAGGAGAGATCAGGTTTTCGTTTATGGACAAGTTCGTATGGAGTTTTTCCATGAGAGGTGTGTATAAGGGAACGATTTTGGGTGTAGCAAGCAGTGGCAATGGCTTCAGCCCAGAGAAACATTGGAACCTTTGAGTAAATCAGCATTGTTCTTGCGGCTTCCACAAGAGTTCAATTTCATCTTTCAACAACACCGTTCTGTTGAGGAGTTCGTGGAACACATCTTTGATGACTAATTCCAACACTTTCATAAAATTGACTTAAGTCTTTGTTAACGAACTCTGTGCCATTGTCTGTTCGAACAATTCTAACAGTATTGTTAAGTCGAACCTGAAGCTGCTTGATAAGTTTGATGATGACATCTGGAGTTTCATCCTTTGTCCTAAAAAACTTTACCCTAGTAAATCGAGAGTATTCATTGATGAGTGTCTAAATACTCATCATTTTTGTACCATTTAAACTGCAAAAACATCTGAAAACACTCAGAAATGCATCAAAATGATAAAAATATCACAAATAAGTGTTTTATGTGTTTTAAATGCAAAAATATCAAAATATGGTGAAAAACGTATCAAGTTTGCATAATTGGCAGTTTTAGTCCCCCAAGTTTCAAAAGTTGTCAAAAAAAGTCCCTGGTAAATCAAAATAAATAAAAATGTCATTTCAAGTCCCTAGGGATTCATGAGTTGTCAAAATTGGTCCTTGAGATTTAAGATTGCAAAATTACAACTTAGGTCCCTAAACTTTCAAAAATGACAAGTTTGGTCCTTGGAATATTGGAGATTGTCAAGTTTGGCCCTTGGATTATAATTTCAGAATGTACATGATTGGTCCCTGGAATATCAAGAATGGCAGTTTTGGTCCTTGTATTAACAAACCAAATACCCTTTGGACTTGACCCCTGCCATATACACCTTTGGACCCCTGTCAAACCTTGTGACCCCCCTGCTTTTTGACCCCCTGCCTAATATACCCGGTCAACACCCCAGTCAAACCATCCCCTTCCCTCCCTTTTTCTCTTATCTTCTTCACTACTTGCCTGCAAAACTCAGGCCTCTCCCATCAACCTTATCCCTCCAACCCTCACTCCATAATCATCATACCTACCTTATCCCTACCCTCCACCACCCCCAGTTACAATTTCACAGAACCCCATTTGCAAAAATCTTTTCCCGCCAAAATTTCATCAAACGGCCAAAAATGAGTCTAGTGATCCAATGGTTCTGGAAACAAGTGGGATTTGCTCAGAGGTCTAGTGGGAGGACTTTTGATTTAAAAAGGAGGAAGAAGAGAGAAGAAAAGAGTAGTACTTAGTTTTTATTTTCTCATGTATGTCGTTTTTAAATTCCATGTCATATTTAAGCTTTAAATTGTATCTTTTTATCTTCATTGTACTCATTTAAGTCTTATCAATCAGTGTAACTTACTTTTAAGTGGTAATTCAAGGTTTGGTTAACTTTTTTGTTTTTCCATTTCCTGAAATCAAACTTTTTTTAAAATTGCTAATTACCAAGCTTCTATAAGCTTGATCTCAGCTTTTACAGACTCATTCTAGCTTATTATAGCTATTGGTAAGTCTGTTTCACTCAAATCAGTGATATTCAATCAAATGCCAAAAAGTCAACAAAGGTCAACTGAGGAAGCAAAATGGGTATGAGTTTGGAACCGGGTTGATAATCAGTTGGAAATGGGTTGATAATTAATTTAGGATAGTGTTTACTTGTGGTGTTTGGCAAGCCATTGTGGCTAGGACATATGTAAGCTCTGAAAATCTCATATCTGTTATAATCTACTTATTTAGCATATTGATAATTTGATAGTATTTGTCAGTAATATTGCATCATTTAGGTGTTAGTTGATTATTTGATTCAGTTTAAGAGTTAGTAAAAGCTAGTTCAAGTAGTTAGCTGATTTAATTTGCACTTTAGTATCTTAAGCAGTGTTTGGATCAGTGGGCTTATTTGATCTTAAGCCCTGGTTTGTACTTAAAATATGCATACTCAGTCTTAATAAAGGTAACTAGAATCATATTTGTCAAAAATTTGCTTCTGTATAAGCTCAAAGTCAAATTCATTATGAATCTGTCCTTATGATCTAATTTGCTTGAATCAGTTGGTAAAAATGAGTATTTAGGTTTAAAATACATAGAGATAGCTTGCATTAGTCTCATTTCATCATAAAACATCATATTCAGTTGGCAAATTAAGATCAATCTCATTAAAGTCAAAATTGCAAAACTGTCAAAAGTCAAAAACATTTGAAAACCTCAATTTTCACTCAACTTGGGTGATTTTTAATTGATTCACCATTGGATCAATTCAAGTGATATTTTGGATTACTAAAGATCAGTTGGTTAAGTTGCTTAAAATTATTTTTGGTTAATTTTTGGAAGCTTTTATAAAGGTTGAATAAGCCCCTCAATTTGCACCCTTCTGCCCTGTGCACACACTCAGTGTATACTGAGTGTGCACAGGTTTTGTGCAAAGCTCTCAACAAGCTCATAAGAGCTTGTCCAGGGCTCACATTTGGTTTTTAAGTAGCTAGCCAGGTCTCCTCTAAGTTCCAACATCTGTTTTTGAGTTCAGCTTAATTGAGTAGCTTATTTTCAAGCTACAAAGTAGCACCCCAAAACTGTTTTTGGCATTTAAGCTCAATTCATCAAATCTGTTTAGCTTGTGCTTTAGAGGTTTAGGGTAGTTGTAATAAGTTGCTTTTGAGTAGTTTTAACATATTATAGCTTCTGTGATAAATTGGTGCTCAGTTGGTAACTTTAGCTTATTTCAAGTGCTTATTTATAAGCACTTGTCACTGCAGTTTCATAATCCTACACATAAGCTACTGTTTTTATATTTTTCTTAGATTCAGAATATTAATTTAGACTTTTCCTGAATTTTTCATATTTTTCTAGCACTGTTTGATATTTTTCTTCATTTAAATCAGTTTTTAGTACTTTTTAATTAGCTTTTAATACAATTAAATCAGAAAAACTTCAAAAAAATAAGTTTTCATTTTTCCTAGGTTAAGATAAATATAAAAAGCAAAAAAATAATTTTTCCAGATTTTTCATAGTTTAATTTGTAATTTTTAGCAATTTAATTAGTTTTAAATAGTTTTTAATTCATAGAAAATAGAAAAATAATCCGAAAAATACAAAATTAGTTTTGAAAATTCTCTTTAGTTATTTTAGATTTTTCTAAGTCATAATTTCATTTTTCTAGCTTTATTTCATATTTTCTTGTATTTTAGGGTATTTTTAAATAAGTAAAAATAGTTTTTAATTAATAATAATTAAATAAATAGTCATAAAAATAATTTTCTTTTTCTCAAAATTTTCTCTTATCATTAGGTTTGTAAAAATGTCATTTTTATATTTTTAGGATTAATATTGTTTCAGTTTCACATTTTCTTTTATACGTTACGTAGTTTTTAATTTAAGTTTTATAAAAGAAAAATCAGAAACATCAATTTAAAAATAGTGATAGCGTTTATTTAATATAATTTATCTTATTAATTTTCTTTAATTTGCATTTAATCCCCTGTAATTTATAAACTTTCTCTTTAGGTATAATTATTCATAATCATAACCCTTTTCCGTTCAAATTCACCCGATCACTATTCGTTTGATTATTCATCGCATAGCTCGTTGGGACTTAACGACCTGGGGAAACACTACACTCCTCTTGATCTTCATTGCATTGGTGTCTGAACTGTTTGAAGTTTATTACGGTTGACCATTCACAAGTGGTCAGCTTGTGTGATAAAACTTGACGGTTTGGGAGCGAATCAAATTTTGGCGCCGCTGCCGGGGAGCTGTGCTAATTATCTTACGCTTAGCAGATTAGTGATTTGAATATTCACTCCTTGTTCATACCATCTATATCTATATATATTTTCTTATAAAAAAATCCAAAAACCCAAAAACAGCTTAAAACGTATAAAACACAAAAATATTTTTCTTTTGTTTCTATATATATATAAAAGATAAAAATACAAAAAGATTTGTCGTTTTCTTTGTTTAATAATAACAACATAAAAAAATTACCACCGCAAACCAAGGCAGTGTACTACCTAACTGGGGGTACGACCATAATAAGTTCCCGAACCAAAGATTAAAACTTGCCTTTGTGTCCTTGTGAGTGGTGTACCTTTTTCAAAGAAGCCATTCATCTTGTGATTATTGGCTTAAGTTCACTGTTGTTTTGCCTCGATATTGTTTTAATTGGATTTGTTGTTATATCTACTTGTCAAAACCATAAAACCCAAAAAGATTCTTCTTTCCCCATTTTCATAATTATCTTCCTTAACTCTGAGATCTCTTAGAGTTAACTCTAGTGTATGCGCACTCGCTCTTCTAGATCTGTAAGCCCATTTCGTGAGCTTGTCAGGATTCCAAGAAGGCGTGTCCGTAGACGTTCTGCCCCATCAGTCGGATCTGAGATCCGGACTGCTCACACTACTTCCGCTATCATGGCGGAAGAACGTCCTATGTGTGAGCTTCTCCAAGCACCCATCGACGGGTATGGAGATGCTATTGTTATCCCAGCCATTGTGGCTGAAAATTTTGAACTCAAAACCGGGTTACTAAATCTTGTAACCTCAAGTCAATTCTATGGTTTTGAGCGGGATGATCCTCATGCTCATATTCGATGGTTTAACAAGATTGCATCTACCATCAAATACAAGAATGTCGCCACAGATGTTGTCAAGCTTCTTCTGTTCCCATTTTCCCTTGAGGGGCAAGCCCGGATTTGGCTTGAAAAACAACCCCCTAAATCAATCGAAACATGGGAAGACCTGGTAAAGAAATTTGTGAACGAGTTTTATCCACCTTCCAAAACCACGAGTCTTAAAAATGAAATCATCAAGTTCACACAAAAGTTTGATGAACCTTTCAGTGAATCGTGGGATCGTTTTAAGGAGTTTCTCCGCAAATGTCCTCACCACGGTTTCTCCGAGTTGATGCAACTCGATACTTTCTATAATGGAGTGAGTCAATCTGATCAAGATTCTCTCAATTCCTCCGCTGGAGGAAATTTCTTGAGCAAAACTGTAAAAGAAGCTTTAGCGATCATTGAAAACAAGTCTAAAGTCCGCACTGCACGAAGCAAACCGGTTGTTTCCCAAGTCAGTGTTGGTCCTTCTACTTCATTGCCCGTGAGTCAATCTAGCACCGATGCTAAGATTGACAAACTCACGGAAGTAATTCAAGCTTTGGTTCTCTCCAACCAAAAGAAAGTTTCTTTTCCACAAACTTCACCTCCTGCTGAAGTTAAGAAAGTGGAAGTCTGTGTTACTTGTGGTGGCCCCCATGCCTATTACAACTGTATGGCCACCGATGGTAACCCTTTTGAAGCAAATGCTGTGGGCGGGATTTCTAATCCAGGAGGCAACCAATACCGTGCTCCTATGGATCTGAACCACCGTCCTAACCACTACCCTGGACCTCCCGGTTTCAACAAAAACCAAAACCGTAATCAAAATCAGAATAGAACGAACCAAGGTTTTCAAAACCAAGGAAATTTTAGTCAAAATAACGGTTTTCAAAATCAAAGTCAAAACTTCCAACACCAAGGAAATTTTAATAGAAACCAAGGTCAGGGAAATTTCAACCCAGGGTATTTTCATGGCAATAATCAAGGAAATTTCCAAAATCAAGGCCCTAATCCAAACAATAGGGGTCAGAATTTTCCTACACAAGATCAAGCCATTGTTCCAACTGGACCATCATCTGATGAGTTGTTGAAGCAATTCATGAAATCCCAAGAGGAAATGAACAGGTTGTTGGTTAGCCAGATTTCTGACATTAAGAAGTCTTTAAATGATCGACCCTCGGGCTCAGGTACTTTACCTAGCAACACGATCGCTAATCCGAGGGGCGATGCAAAGGTGATCACAACCAGAAGTGGTGCTTCGTATGATGGACCCGCTATTCCTACTACCTCTTCTTCTTCTCTCCCGAAGGTAGTGGAAAGTGAACCTGAGGCGACAAAGGATAAGGAACTTCCTACTAATAACGGAGGTACCAGCAATGTCCATCCTCAAGTTGTCCCGAAACCCAAAACCAAACCTGGAGTTATTTTTGAACCTCCAGTTGAAAACCCCAAATCCAAAACTTCTATTCCTTACCCCTCACGTTTAAATGAGCAAAAGCTCCGCGAAAAAGCCAGTCATCAAATGGAAAAATTCTTTCAAATTTTCCAAGAACTACATTTTGACATAAGCTTTGCGGATGCTATCATGCTGATGCCCAAGTTTGCATCAACTCTCAAACACATGTTAAGCAACAAGCAAAAACTGTTTGAAATGGCTAAAACTCCTTTGAACGAGAACTGCTCAGCAGTTCTGTTAAAGAAGCTTCCCGAGAAGCTTGGAGATCGTGGAAAATTTCTTCTTCCTTGTGTTTTTCCAGGAATGATTGAATGCTTTGCCCTTGCCGATCTTGGTGCAAGCATCAATCTGATGCCTTATTCAGTATGGAAGAAACTTTCTCTTCCAGAACTTATTCCTACCTGCATGACTCTTGAGCTTGCAAATCGTTCTATATCGCGTCCTCTTGGCATCGCCGAGGATGTATTCGTGAAAGTAGGAAAGTTCCATTTTCCAGCTGACTTTGTGGTTGTTGATTTCGATGCCGATCCTCGGGTTCCCCTCATTGTTGGACGAGGATTTCTGAGAACGGGCCGTGCTCTCATTGATGTATTTGAGCAAGAAATCACGTTACGTGTGGGTAATGAAGCTGTCACCTTTAACCTTGATCAAACTTCGAGGTACTCCTCAAATTATGATGCTGAATCGGTTAATCGAATCGATGTAATTGATATTGCGTCAGAGGAGTACTCTCAAGAGTTTCTTGGTTATTTTCATAATTCTGTGAGTGGGGATTCCACCACATCTTCTCAACCAATCATTGCCGACTCTTCCCCCTCTCTCACTCCGTTTGAGGGAGGTGACTTCTTTCTGGAAGAGATCGATGAGTTTCTTGCTAATGATGAATCAATTCCGCCGGGAATTGATGGTGTTTATGATTCGGAGGGGGATATCCTTTATCTTGAGCAATTGTTAAATGAAGATCCATTACCTTCGCTCCCTCCGAAAGAAATCACAATTGAGGAAATCAAATCAGTACAAACATCTACTGAAGAATTTCCCGAGGTTGAACTTAAGGACCTACCTCCTCATCTTGAGTATGCATTCTTGGAGGGTGATGATAAATTACCCGTCATAATTGCTAAAGACTTAACTGAGGAGGAGAAGACTGCTCTCATAAAGGTCTTGAAGTCACACAAGCAAGCAATTGCTTGGAAACTCTCCGACATTAAGGGTATCAACCCTGAGTTTTGTACTCACAAAATCTTGATGGAGGATGACTTCAAACCAGCAGTCCAACATCAGAGAAGGGTGAATCCTAAGATTCATGAGGTTATCAAACAAGAGGTTCTCAAACTTCTTGATGTCGGTTTAATTTACCCGATCTCTGATAGTCCTTGGGTTAGCCCAATTCATTGTGTTCCTAAAAAGGGTGGCATAACTGTTGTCACAAATGAAGAAAACGAGTTAATTCCAACTCGATTGGTTACGGGATGGCGTGTGTGTATTGACTATCGCAAGTTAAATGAAGCCACCCGTAAAGACCATTTTCCTCTACCCTTCATGGATCAGATGCTTGAGAGATTAGCAGGGAACGAATACTATTGTTTCCTTGATGGTTTCTCGGGATATTTTCAGATCCCCATTGATCCGCTGGATCAAGAAAAGACCACATTCACCTGCCCATACGGAACTTTTGCCTACAGACGTATGCCTTTTGGCCTATGTAATGCTCCTGGCACGTTCCAACGATGTATGATGGCAATTTTCCACGACATGATCGGGGAAACAATGGAGGTGTTTATGGATGACTTCATTGGTCATTGGGGACTCATTTCAGACATGTCTCTCCCATTTAGATAAAATGCTAAAACGGTGTGAAGACACCAATCTTTGTCTAAATTGGGAGAAGAGCCACTTTATGGTCAAAGAAGGCATAGTCCTTGGCCATAAGATTTCCAAAAATGGGATTGAGGTAGATAGAGCAAAAGTTGATGTTATTGCTAAATTGCCTCATCCTACTACCGTCAAAGGTATTAGGAGTTTCCTTGGTCATGCCGGGTTTTATCGCAGATTCATACAAGATTTTTCTAAAATCGCTCGGCCTATGACCCATCTTCTTGAAAAAGATGCTCCTTTTATCTTCTCACCTGAGTGCATCGAAGCTTTTGAAACATTAAAGAAAAAGCTTACGGAAGCACCCATTCTAGTTGCCCCCGACTGGGATTTACCCTTTGAACTCATGTGCGATGCAAGTGATTTTGCTATCGGTGCAGTCTTGGGGCAACGTAAAACCAAGCATTTTTAGCCTATCCACTACGCGAGTAAGACTATGACTGAAGCTCAAACCCATTACACCACTACAGAAAAAGAATTATTAGCTGTGGTGTATGCGTTTGAGAAGTTTCGGCCATACCTTATATTGACCAAATGCGTGGTGTATACGGATCAATCGGCTCTCAAATATCTCTTTGCAAAACAAGATGCAAAGCCGAGATTGCTCCGTTGGGTTCTCCTCCTACAAGAATTTGATATCATTATACGTGATAAAAAAGGAGCTGAGAACCTGGCTGCTGATCATCTGTCCCGTCTAGAAAACCCTCACCAGGATGTGTTCGAGAAAAAGGAAATAAACGAAACATTTCCTCTCGAAACAATCAATGTGGTTTCTTTTCGTGGAGACTCTTCTACCCCATGGTTTGCTGACTTTGCAAATTACCATGCGGGTAACTTTGTGGTGAAAGGGATGTCGTCCCAACAGAAAAACAAATTCTTTAAAAATGTAAAACATTACTTCTGGGACGACCCCTACTTATTCAAAATTTGCGAGGATCAAGTCATCAGGCGATGTATGTATGGTCAGGAAGCCAATGACATTCTCAAGGCTTGCCATTCTGGACCTACTGGGGGACATCATAGCCCCAACTACACTGCCAAGAAGGTGTTTGATTCCGGATTCTATTGGCCCACGATTTACAAGGATGCCCACGAATTTTTCAAAACCTGTGATGCTTGTCAACGTCACGGGAATATCTCACAAAGAAATGAAATGCCGCAAAACGCCATTCAAGTGTGTGAGATTTTTGACATCTGGGGCATTGACTTTATGGGGCCATTTCCTTCATCTCGAGGAAATAAATACATACTCGTGGCCGTTGACTATTTGTCAAAATGGGTTGAAGCGAAAGCTTTGCCTACCAACGATGCCCGAGTTGTTGTGAAATTCTTAAAATCTCTTTTTGCTAGGTTTGGAACTCCACGAGCTATAATCAGTGATCGTGGTACGCATTTTTGCAATGACCAGTTTGATAGAGTCATGCAAAAGTATGGTCTAACTCACCGTCTCTCTACTGCGTACCACCCTCAAACAAGTGGGCAAGTGGAAGTTTCCAACAGAGGGATTAAAAGAATTCTAGAGAGGACAGTAGGCGAAAACCGTGCCTCTTGGTCGGATAAGCTAGATGACGCACTTTGGGCCTTCCGTACAGCTTATAAAACACCCATCGGGTGCACTCCATACAAGCTTGTGTACGGAAAGGCATGTCATTTGCCGGTTGAGCTTGAGCACAAGGCATACTGGGCCTTGAAACATGCCAACTTCGATATTCAGACAGCTGGTGATCACCGGAAAGTTCAAATGAATGAATTAAATGAACTCCGTGATCAAGCATACGAGAACTCTTTAATCTATAAAGAAAAGACAAAGAAGATTCATGACTCCAAAATCAAGAACCGCGTTTTCAACGTCGGTGATCGAGTCCTTCTTTTCAATTCAAGATTGAAGATTTTCTCGGGAAAACTAAAATCCCGCTGGTCTGGACCATTCACCATCACTAAAGTATTTCCTTATGGAACCATTGAGTTATCTCAACCCGATGGTCCAAATTTTAAAGTGAATGGTCATCGGTTGAAGCATTATTTTGGAGAGGACATTCCTCCTGTGGTTGTCCCGGATCTACAAACTTTCCCCATGAACCAATGAATGCGGGGATCGAGTCAAGCTAGCGACTCGGGAATCAAAAACAGTAGCACACCATATGGGTTTTCACCCATATTTTTGACTTCTTTCTACTTTCTACCACCCTAGTGTGGGGGAGTTGCCTCCCGCTGTTGTATATAAAGTTTGAAAAAAAAAAAAAAAATCTTTCAAAATAATGGCCGTAGTATTTCCCTTTTACGTTCTATGTTTCGGCATAACCGCCGGTACTTTGAATATTGAGGGCAATATTCATTTCTAGTGTGGGGGGGAATTCTCACGAATTTTATCATGTAATTATACCGCCCAATTCCCCCATTTTTGGCCAAAATTTTTTTTTGGGAGTAAGTGTCTTGCACTTACTCAACTTATGGTTATCAGTCCGCCATGTCTAATAAACAGAAGGATTGGCTAATCCAGGAGCAAACGGCTCTTGGTAAAGATATCTCAAATCCGTTGACGGCTTGCAATTTGCCCAAAATTGTATGGTGTTCAGCTCACCATATCTTTAATTAGTGAAGAGTTGGCTAGCCCGCAAGTTTATGGCTTGTGGTAAAGGCAGTGGAAAACCATAATTGGTAATCGACTCACCAAAGATATTTTATCTAAGAGTTGGCTAGTCCAGAATCAAACGGCTTCTGGTAAAGATAAATCAAATCCGTTGAAAGCTGGTGATTTGCTCAAAATCATTTGGTTATCATTGTACCAAGGTTCTTACTTGAACTGAAACAATTGGCTACTCTAGAACTAATGGCTTTTGGTAAAGAGATGAAATCCATAAATTTTTCTCAAAACATTGCTAGGGACTAGCAATATCTTAGTGTGGGGGATTGATGAGTGTCTAAATACTCATCATTTTTGTACTATTTAAACTGCAAAAACATCTGAAAACACTCAGAAATGCATCAAAATGATAAAAATATCACAAATAAGTGTTTTATGTGTTTTAAATGCAAAAATATCAAAATCTGGTGAAAAACGTATCAAGTTTGCATAATTGGCAGTTTTAGTCCCCCAAGTTTCAAAAGTTGTCAAAAACAGTCCCTGGTAAATCAAAATAAAGAAAAATGTCATTTCAAGTCCCTAGGGATTCATGAGTTGTCAAAATTGGTCCTTGAGATTTAAAATTGCAAAATTACAACTTAGGTCCCTAAACTTTCAAAAATGACAAGTTTGGTCCTTGGAATATTGGAGATTGTCAAGTTTGGCCCTTGGATTATAATTTCAGAATGTACATGATTGGTCCCTGGAAAATCAGAAATGGCAGTTTTGGTCCTCATGTATTACAGAATGCCAAATGGTCCTTGTAATATGAACACCATGACCCCTATGACACCTTTGAACCCCTGTCAAACCTTGTGACCCCCCTGCTTTTTGACCCCCTGCCTAATATACCCGGTCAACACCCCAGTCAAACCATCCCCTTCCCTCCCTTTTTCTCTTATCTTCTTCACCACTTTCCTGCAAAACTCAGGCCTCTCCCATCAACCTTATCCCTCCAACCCTCACTCCATAATCATCATACCTACCTTATCCCTACCCTCCACCACCCCCAGTTACAATTTCACAGAACCCCATTTGCAAAAATATTTTCCCGCCAAAATTTCATCAAACGGCCAAAAATGAGTCTAGTGATCCAATGGTTCTGGAAACAAGTGGGATTTTCTCAGAGGTCTAGTGGGAGGACTTTTGCTTTAAAAAGGAGGAAGAAGAGAGAAGAAAAGAGTAGTACTTAGTTTTTATTTTCTCATGTATGTCGTTTTTAAATTCCATGTCATATTTAAGCTTTAAATTGTATCTTTTTATCTTCATTGTACTCATTTAAGTCTTATCAATCAGTGTAACTTACTTTTAAGTGGTAATTCAAGGTTTGGTTAACTTTTTTGTTTTTCCATTTCCTGAAATCAAACTTGTTTTAAAATTGCTAATTACCAAGCTTCTATAAGCTTGATCTCAGCTTTTACAGACTCATTCTAGCTTATTATAGCTATTGGTAAGTCTGTTTCACTCAAATCAGTGATATTCAATCAAATGCCAAAAAGTCAACAAAGGTCAACTGAGGAAGCAAAATGGGTATGAGTTTGGAACTGGGTTGATAATCAGTTGGAAATGGGTTGATAATTGGTTTATGATAGTGTTTACTTGTGGTGTTTGGCAAGCCATTGTGGCTAGGACATATGTAAGCTCTGAAAATCTCATATCTGTTATAATCTACTTATTTAGCATATTGATAATTTGATAGTATTTGTCAGTAATATTGCATCATTTAGGTGTTAGTTTATTATTTGATTCGGTTTAAGAGTTAGTAAAAGCTAGTTCAAGTAGTTAGCTGATTTAATTTGCACTTTAGTATCTTAAGCAGTGTTTGGATCAGTGGGCTTATTTGATCTTAAGCCCTGGTTTGTACTTAAAATATGCATACTCAGTCTTAATAAAGGTAACTAGAATCATATTTGTCAAAAATTTGCTTCTGTATAAGCTCAAAGTCAAATTCATTATGAATCTGTCCTTATGATCTAATTTGCTTGAATCAGTTGGTAAAAATGAGTATTTAGGTTTAAAATACATAGGGATAGCTTGCATTAGTCTCATTTCATCATAAAACATCATATTCAGTTGGCAAATTAAGATCAAATCTCATTAAAGTCAAAATTGCAAAACTGTCAAAAGTCAAAAACATTTGAAAACCTCAGTTTTCACTCAACTTGGGTGATTTTTAATTGATTCACCATTGGATCAATTCAAGTGATATTTTGGATTACTAAAGATCAGTTGGTTAAGTTGCTTAAAATGATTTTTGGTTAATTTTTGGAAGCTTTTATAAAGGTTGAATAAGCCCCTCAATTTGCACCCTTCTGCCCTGTGCACACACTCTGTGTATACTGAGTGTGCACAGGTTTTGTGCAAAGCTCTCAACAAGCTCATAAGAGCTTGTCCAGGGCTCACATTTGGTTTTTAAGTAGCTAGCCAGGTCTCCTCTAAGTTCCAACATCTGTTTTTGAGTTCAGCTTATTTGAGTAGCTTATTTTCAAGCTACAAAGTAGCACCCCAAAACTGTTTTTGGCATTTAAGCTCAATTCATCAAATTTGTTTAGCTTGTGCTTTAGAGGTTTAGGGTAGTTGTAATAAGTTGCTTTTGAGTAGTTTTAACATATTATAGCTTCTGTGATAAATTGGTGCTCAGTTGGTAACTTTAGCTTATTTCTAGTGCTTATTTATAAGCACTTGTCACTGCAGTTTCATAATCCTACACATAAGCTACTGTTTTTATATTTTTCTTAGATTCAGAATATTAATTTAGACTTTTCTTAAATTTTTCATATTTTTCTAGCACTGTTTGATATTTTTCTTCATTTAAATCAGTTTTTAGTACTTTTTAATTAGCTTTTAATACAATTAAATCAGAAAAACTTCAAAAAAATAAGTTTTCATTTTTCCTAGGTTAAAATAAATATAAAAAGCAAAAAAATAATTTTTCCAGATTTTTCATAGTTTAATTTGTAATTTTTAGCAATTTAATTAGTTTTAAATAGTTTTTAATTCATAAAAAATAGAAAAATAATCAGAAAAATACAAAATTAGTTTTGAAAATTCTCTTTAGTTATTTTAGATTTTTCTAAGTCATAATTTCATTTTTCTAGCTTTATTTCATATTTTCTTGTATTTTAGGGTATTTTTAAATAAGTAAAAATAGTTTTTAATTAATAATAATTAAATAAATAGTCATAAAAATAATTTTCTTTTTCTCAAAATTTTATCTTATCATTAGGTTCGTAAAAATGTTATTTTTATATTTTTAGGATTAATATTGTTTCAGTTTCACATTTTCTTTTATACGTTACGTAGTTTTTAATTTAAGTTTTATAAAAGAAAAATCAAAAACATCAATTTAAAAATAGTGATAGCGTTTATTTAATATAATTTATCTTTTTAATTTTCTTTAATTTGCATTTAAGCCCCTGTAATTTATAAACTTTCTCTTTAGGTATAATTATTCATAATCATAACCCTTTTCTGTTCAAATTCACCCGATCACTATTCGTTTGATTATTCATCGCTCAGCTCGTTGGGACTTAACGACCTGGGGAAACACTACACTCCTCTTGATCTTCATTGCATTGGTGTCTGAACTGTTTGAAGTTTATTACGGTTGACCATTCACAAGTGGTCAGCTTGTGTGATAAAACTTGACGGTTTGGGAGCGAATCATTCATCCACAACGACTAAGATATATTTCTTCCCGTTTATCATTTACACTCTCATTGGTCCGCACAAATCCATATGAAGGGTATGAAGAAATTCCATTACTGAGTTTGTGGGTTTGGGTTTGTGGGCATATTTCTTGCTTTTTCCCAATTGGCAGGCTGAACAAAGATGATCTTTTTCATACATTAATCTGGGTAAGCCTCTTACAAGATCCTTTCTGGAAAGATTATTAATGGTGCCGAAGTTCAAGTGATTGAGATGACGATGCCATAACCATGATTTTTTTTTCGATGCCTTTGACAACAAGCAGATTGGAGAAGACTTCATCATGTCTTCGATAGAGATGGTGTAAAGATTTGAACCACGAGTTCCTCTTAACAGTTCCACACCATCAAGTTCTCTAACGAAACAAGTATGTTTTCTAAAAGCCACTTCTAGATCGGAATCACAGAATTGACCAACAGAGAACAAGTTATGACCAAGACCTTCAACATAATATACCCTGGAGATTACACTTTCACCAACAACATAGTCTCCATAACCCATAATTGCACCAAAATGGTCATTCCCGAATCTAACAGTCCCGATGAATTTACTCACGAAGTTCATGAGCCGCGAACGATCTCCAGTCATATGCTTGGAACAGCCTGAGTCCAGGTACCACAGAACGATTTGAACGATCTGTAGTTGAACACAGACAAGAATGGATAACTGGATAATTGGGATCCCCATGCAAGAATGGGTTCCATTTGGTTAGTAACAGTGATTGGAACACCCACATCGGAAGTAGAAACAATGGAATGATCAGGGATAAATGCAGTGCTAGTGTCCGTATTTGACCTATTCAAAGTATGTTCACTTCTTAAAGGAATAGTTCTACCAGTAGGCATCCATTTCCTAATGGGAATTGACTTAGCTAATTTAGGGCACATCTCATTAAGATTGAATTTGCGGCCAGTAGGTATCCACTGATAACCTATGTTACTAAATTTCCTTCTTGTGGGTTTCCAATGTTTTCTAACCTTCTTTCTCCACTGCTTTCTAGCCTTCTTAACATGTTTTTTGGCATTAACAATCTTAACAGGGCATTTAACAGCATTAATCAATTCATTCACACCACATTCATGGTTAGTAACAGAAACCAAGCAATCATCATTACATGTTTTGCCAAAAGTAGTAGAATTCGAATTAATTACAGTACGCTTATAGCTAATACTAGAATCAATAGGATTCATTTTATTCAACTCAAACTTAATGTTCCTAGGGTGGTCTTCTACTTTCTTCCATTACACATTCTTAGCTTGCGAGGTCCTATCTTGCTTTGTATTGCCTGGAGGCTTTGACCCGCTTGCTTTAATGTCACTGATTACTCCTGTAGAGGGAATTATGGGAACATTAGTTGGTTGGGCTACTTTTTGCATTCCTGAACTAGAAGTGCAGGGATCTGAACTACTTGAAGGCACTTTAGAGTTCACTTTCTTAATACTGGACATAGGATGGGTGCATACTTAGCACTAGGCATAAAACAAGGCATCATAGCTTTATCTTTCTCACATAAGGATTTAGGATATGTTTCTCTTAAACATTCTAACAGCTCCTGAGATCATTTGGCCTGAATGCAAGCAAACCTAATTTCACTATCAAGTGGCTTATTTATGAAATCCTCTTCTACAATCTCACGGAGACATTCTAGACTATCCTTAAGGTGAGCAAAATAGTTATGAAACACAAGTACATTATTTCTAAGATGAGGAGGAATGTATTTAACAGTCACAGTATATTTGGAGTCTGTAGATGACTTTGATGCAACATTCTCAATAAAGACAAGTGGCATTTTCCCTTTTACCTGACTCCTCATATTCTCAATTTCCTTTTGAAAAGACGTTATTTTTTCGTTGTTCTTGTCACGAGTGACTTTCATTGAATCATATAACTCTTTAAAGTGTCGTTTAACTTTTTCATTTTCTTCTAGAAAACTCTCATTTTCCTTTTGTAAAACATTAACAAAGTTTTGAAGATGAAAAGTTTGAAAACACTGAGAATCTAAAGGAGGAGGCATTTGGGGGCCAGTCACATTGTTCTTTACACCCTTTAATTGTGAAATTTAGGCTTTCAACTTTATGATCGTGTTACAGTGAGCTTGAATTTGTTCGTCACATTTGTTTATCTCAAAAACTGCATCAAACTCTGGAACATTTGAGGATGTCTTGATGTTTGAGGTTTTGACATTTTCTTTTAGATGTTGATATTTTAGTTGCAAATCAAAATGTTCAACTTCTAGCTTAGAAAAGTGTTTTACCAAATTATCGTGATCATACTGATCAATTCTCTCATTTAGTTATGAGTTTTTCTTTTCAAGCTCAATGACACGATCATGAGAAACTTTCAAAGCAACAGATAATTCATGAAATTGAGAAGCAGTAATAGAATGCTTAGTAATAGTATAAAACACATCTTGAGCCACACAACTCAATATTAAGTTCTCATTTAAGATATGCAGGTTCTTCCTTTCAATTTCCTTATATTTGAGTTCCCATTCATAATCATTGACCTCAACTATCATTGCATCAAATTCCTTTTCCATTTCTTTAATATCTGAATTTGTCCCCTTTTGAAGACTCTCAAATTGACCTTTTAATTGTTTAAAGAAAGGCATGACTTCAGTTAAGTAGCATTCTTTAGTTTGCTCAAAACCTCTTTCCCCTTCTGTTATCCCTGTAGGTGTGATTCTCTTCTTACATGTCTTCTCAAAATCAACAAATAATTGATAAACTACATACATGCTGATTAAGGTCTTGCTATTAGTGGAAATAATTCTAGGAACTAAATGCATTGGTGTATTTGGAGGATGCACAGTAGCTGCAGCACTTTCCTAAGGGGAGGGTTTGTTTCAACAAGTTCACTTGCCTTTTGCTTATCCATATCTTTCTTCCAAAAAATTTGTTCTGGGGTTAATTGGGTTTGAGGCTTAAACCTGTTTAGGGAGATCCAATTTTCTTTTGTGTAATCATGAGGTTTGAACGTTATGTTTTGGTTTTTACACTCAGGATCTTTTAGCTTCTTATCCATTTTCTCCCTATTGACTTCTTCAAATTGCATATCTTCCTCAGTGCACTTAGCGCAACTAGGTTTCTGCCTAGGCATAAGGATTTCATTACCATCATATATTACCTTCTGAGCCTCTCTAGCTATTTTACCATACTTAGGATTGGGTTTCTCAACGAGGGGAATACTATGTTTATCGCTTAAGACTCTATGCTTAGTGATCATGTGAGCAGTCTGAATGGTATTCCCTTGTACGTACAATTTATTTTCAAGCTTGTTTTTCAAAGTTTTTAGATTGGAAAAATCATTCAAAAGTGTTGATTCCTTAGCATTAAATTCTTGTTTAAGCACTTTAACATTGTCTTGAAGTTTTTTCTTTTGCTTAACAGTTTTAGAAAGCTTTTCTTGTAAGGAATTTAACTCTTGTTTTAACACTTCTTCTCTAAAATTACTTTTTCTAATGATTGTACACATTTGGTCATCCATTTCCTGCTCACGGGTAGTTAACTCATACTTAGCACATTGTTCATAAATAGCAACTTGTTCTTTATAGGCATTCAGTTCAGAGATAACATAATCATCAAGGGCACATGCAGTGTATTCATCAAAAACATAGTCATCATTGACTGCAGAAGATGCATCACTTGGTACAATCTCACTTTCACTTTGTGTCACATATTGATCATATGGGACAATATTGCTATTACCCTCATCAATATCTGATTCATAAGTTTCAAGAGATTGTGCTTCGTTATGTATCTTTTGCTCATCAACTTCATCGTATAGTTTTAATACCTCTAAAATTATTGAATCTTTGGATGGACCAGCCTATTGTGGTGACGAGACCTTTGGAGAGACCATTGGTGAAATGCTAGCCATGAAGATTGTCTGGGCAGTAGGGTCATCATCGACATCAGAGTCAAATGCATCACAGTCAGCAACTTGAAAGGCATTCTGATGATTGTGACCTATTTCCTGAATTGGCTGCTCATCAATATCAGCATAATAGGTTTTGGCATTTCCCTCAGCAAGAAACAACAACTCTTCTTCATCGAAAACCGCTCCACTATCCTGAGCTTGCACCAGCAGCATCTTGTCCCTGAAGTATTCTGCATTTTAAGGGCGTTTTGGAGATGTGCAGTTCCTTGCAATGTGTCCATCACCACCACAGTTGTAGCACTTGATTGGCTTTACTTGTCCTTGATTGGCATTCCTTCCACGATTCTGATTAGCCACATACCCTCCACCTACTCCAGTATTAACATAACCTGCTCAAATCATCCCTTGTTCATACCGTCTTCCTTGCACATTCTGCACCACTACCTTACCATCTCTGACAGTAGCTTGATTATGTGGATTGGATGCTGTTCTGAGGTTATTGTTGGTGTGTGTAGTGGAATTCATATTTTGACTAACCATGAGAGACAGTTGATTGATGAAGTTTTCCATGAGTGTGTTTGAATCTGGAGGCTTATATGCTGGATCAGGAATGATCTTGTAATTACCATTACCCGTGGGTATGACTTGAGAAGCTTTGGTGGTAATTCCAACATTGGTGTAAAAAGCTGTTGAATCATTTGAAGAACTTGTTTCTCCTTGTTTAGATTTGAACTGTTCAAGAATCATTCGTTCAAAAATAGCATGTCTCTCATTCTGAAGCAGGAAGGCATACAGTTGCTCATAGTTGGTGTTCTTTAATCCTTTGGTTAGCTTCACAGAGATGACAAATTTGTGCCATTCGAGATTCATGTTGTTCACAAACTTTGAGTTCAGCTGAATATTTGGCATGGTCATTTTGATATTCCTCATGTTATTCACAAGCTTGTGGAATCTCACGTAATATTCATAGACACTTTCTTCTGGTTTCATCTTAAAGTGCTCAAATTCATCATACAGTTGTGATTCTCTGTCTTCCTTGGTTAATTCAGAACCCAAGAGACTGAAGCTGTTCCACCACCCTCAATCACCTCACTCATAATTCCAATAATCAAAAAGGGAGAATATGATCTCTGGTGCATGAAGATGAGGCAGTATATTGCCATTACAGACCATGCTTTGTGGAATGTAATTCTGAATGGGAATGAAGTAGTTTCAGATCCCATTGTTGTTCCTGGACAACCTCAGCACCTAAGGCAGTCTTACCACAAGCAACTATAAGGAATCAAGAGAAGGCTATAAACATTCTCTTGTCTGCCATTCCAGATGCTCATCTTCTCAAGTTTCATGATGCTAAAGATGCTAAGCAGCTCTGGGCTGCTCTCAAGACCAGATTTGGAGGGAATGAAGCCTCTAAGAAGATGCACAGAAACTTGCTGAAACAACAGTTTGAAAATTTCACAGTAGGAGAAAGAGAGAGTCTTGATGCTGCATATGATAGGTTTCAGAATCTCCTCAACATGTTGGAATTATACAAGGCACAAGTATCAGTTGAGGATGCTAATTTGAAGTTTCTAAGGAGTTTGCCATCTTCATGGCATGTGATTGCTACTATGATCAGAGGACAACAAGGATTGGATGTTATGGACTTTGATGATCTTTATCATCAACTGAAGGTGTATGAACATGAGATGAGTGGTCAACCCAGTTCCAAAACTCACAGTATTGCTTTTCTATCATCTGAAAAGAAGAGCAGTACTTACAAAAGTATTGCTTCTCCTCAAAGTACTGTTTCTCAAAGTACTGCTGTTTACAATCCCCCATCATATGCTCAGCAAGCCCCACCATCTACCACTTTGAACTCAGATGAAGTTGTGTGCTCTTTCTTTGCACAACAAGCAAGCTTACCTGTCACTTATGAAGAGGATCTAGCACAGATTGAAGAAGATGCACTTGAAGAAATTGATATCAGGTGGCAAGTTGCTTTGATCACTGCAAGGATCAAAAAGTACATGAAGAAGACAGGCAAAAATATTGATTTCAAGCCAAAACAAGGAATAACTTTTGACAAATCTAAAATTGAATGCTTCAATTGTCAAAAGACTGGTCACTTTGCAAGGGAGTGCAGGTTTGCTAAGTATCAAGCAAACAGAACATCTGAGAAGCCTAAACTTAAGCTCAAGGAAATTCCAATAACTGAAACAAAGGCTTTGGTTGCTCAAGAGAAGTTATCAGAAGTTGACTGGAGTGAAGAGTTTGATGATGAACCAGTGACTTACTGTATGGTAGCAGTGGAAGATACAGTTGAAGACACAGTGGAAGCATTGGACTGGAGCACTGCTTTTGATGAAGAATCTGAACATGCTGTTTTGGAAACTGATGATGGCTTTGGAGGATTTGATTGGAGCAAAGAAAGTGAAGATGATCCTGTTCTTCTTGCTATGGTGGCTACTTCACCAACTCAGTCTCCTATCTCTGAGGTATGCTCAAACTGTTATGAGTTTTATCTAAAACTGCTTAACAATTATGTGATTGAAAGAGATAATTGTATTAGGGCTAGGTCTGAGGTAGCAGGTTATCAAATCACTTTAGAGTCTATAGAAGCTAAAATCATAACACATGAAAATAATGAAATGGCTTGGGCTGAAAAGTATGAACAACAGGATTACCAGTTAAAACTTAGTGAATGGAAACTAAATTGTAAAATTGCTGAAATTGAGAAATTAACTAAGGAAAGAGATGATTTGTTAGCTAAGTTTGCTGCTTGGGGAGAGTCTGGCTTGTCCCATGTTGCTTATGTTGAAAAACAGAGAAGGGCTTACATTAGAACAGGTTTAGGATTTGGAATGGATTTTAGTAACATAGATGAAAACCAAACTAGTGATCAGGATGATGGTGTTTTTGAGGACATAACCATTAGTGATGATGAGCTCATTAACTATGTAGATTCATCTAGTAATGAGGGCTCAGTAAGTGAACCACCTCCTGAATATAAGAAAGACAATGGTTATCATGCTGTTCCTCATCCCATTAGTCATCACCCCTCTAGGCCTGATGTTTCTCATTATGGTGTAGACAGTCTAGAGTTTAGGAAGAAGCTTGTTGCTCAATCTAGGTCTGAAAAACCCAAAGAAACTGTTGAAAACAATGCTCAAAATCTAGCAGTACCTTTAAACCAAAGTACTGCTCAACAAGCAGTACCTTCTTCAAAACCTTTTCAAAATAGTACTGCTAAACCTTTTTGGGATAATTTTGGTCAAAACAGATTTTATCAGTCATCAAGAAGGCAAAATAATTTTGGGCATAGACATAGAAGAAATTACTTTGGTCATATATGGGTCAAAAACTGTGTTTTGTGTGTTATAGTCCTACTCACTTAATCAAAGATTGTGACAAACACTCAGAATATCTAAGCAAGTTTCCAAGGAATAAGTCTAACAATCAGAGACCTAAAGAGCACAAACCAGTTCATAGATACCCACATCAGAGAAGACCTTCAGTATCTCACAGTACTTTCCAAAGTACTGCTCAGAGACAAGGTACTGAAAACCATACTTGGGATAGAAATTCTAGGAGATCTCACTATCAACCTAGAAGGTATCACAATTCATATAGGGGATCTAGATCACAGGAACCACCTGTTAAAACTGAATGGGTTAAAAGGGACAGTACTGCTGAGAGACATACAGTACGTTCAACAAAAAGTGAATAAGATGTTTTTGTGTCAAAAGAAAATGCTAATAATCTTGTGAAAGAAATTTATGTTGAAAAACCAGAGAGCTTTGAAAATCCACATGCTAAACATCAAAAGATAATTTTGGATCATCATTTGAAAGATAGTGAGAATTACATACTCAAAGAAATTGAGTTTGTAACTTCTCAAGGGGAACACAAGTCAGTAATGGCTTGGGTTCCTAAAAGTTTCTAACTCTTTTCTTTGTGTGCAGGGCAACCCAGAAGAGGAGCTTAAAGATCATCTTATTATGGATAGTGGTTGCTCTGGAAGTATGACAGGCGATAAAGAGATCCTGTCTGATTTTAGAAATATTAGTGGAGGTAAAGTTGCATTTGGGAATGATCCCAATGGAGGAAGGATTACTGGGAAAGGAACAATTAAAGCTGGCAGAATTGACTTTGAGAATGTCAGATATGTGAAGGAGCTAAAGTTCAACTTGTTGTCAGTCTCTCAAATTTGTGATAAAAAGCATCCTGTGTTATTCACTGACACAGAATGTCTCATCCTTTCTTCTGACTTCAAACCTGTTGATGATGACTTGGTAGTACTTAGAGTACCAAGGACAAATGATGTGTATAGTTTAGACATGAAGAGTCTACATTCTTATGGAAGAGCCACATGCTTGGTGGCTAAAGCAACATCTGAAGAGGCACATCAATGGCATAGAAGATTGGGCCATGTGAATTTCAAGAACATCAACAAATTGGTCAAAGGAAATTTAGTTAGAGGTTTACCTTCAAAGACTTACAAGAATGATCAATCCTGTCTGGCATGCAAGAAGGGTAAACAACACAAAGCTTCCTGTAAGAAGCTTGATGAAAGAACTATTAGAGAACCATTGGAGCTGTTACATATGGATTTATTTGGACCTGTCTCTGTGGCAAGTTTAAATAAGAAGAAGTACTGTTTGGTTATTACTGATGATTGTAGTAGATTCAGTTGGGTTTTCTTTTTGGGCTTTAAAGATGATACCTTTGATGCTATTCAAACTGTTATAATAGCACTTGAAAACCAATTAAGACTCAAGGTTAGAGGTATTAGATGTGACAATGGAACAATGATACACATGTTTGCAGAAAGAAGATACCCTCTTACAGTTGAGCTCATGAGAAGAATGCTAGAGCATGGATTGGAAGTAGAAGAGGCTAATGAAACTGCTTGCATGGTCATCAATTTGTTTATAGACTGGACTACCATTGCTGAGAATGATCTATAACTGGTATGACTTTTAATTGAATAAATACTTTTTGATATATCAGTACTTTTATTCAAAGTACTGCTTATCAGACAGTACTTTCATCAAAGTACTGTTTGCTGAACTAAACCAGTTAAAAGAATTTTAGAAGAAATCTTTTTGTTAAGTAATAAATATTTTGAAATAAAGGTTGAATAAATGGTTTTTGTGATGATAACATCAATAGGTTATCAATCCACCATGGTTACAAAAGGATTGACTAATCCATGAGCAAACGGCTCTGGTAAAGATATATCAAATCCGTTTTTAGTTGACAACTTGCTAATAAGTTGGATGGTCATCAACTCACCATATCAGTAATGTGAAGAGTTGGCTAGCCCACAAGAAAATGGCTTGTGGTAAAGGCAGTGGAAAAACCATTATTGGTAATTAGTTCACCATTAGATAGAAGAACTAACTAGTCCAGAAGGGTACAACTAGGGATCAATAACAAAGATTAATAACATTGTACGCAGCGGAATAATCAAAACAATACTTTGTTATTGAACAAGGTTTTCATTCATTAACTAATACTCTAATATTAGACGTTTATAAAAACACGTCTACTAACTAAACTAATAACCTAGGCGTTTACAAGAACATACGCCTAGGACACACTAATCTAAAACCCTAGACGTTCTTCCCTAACGTCTAGGCTAAACACACACCTTTTAGTCGACTACATTATTGGAAGACTTAATTAAAAACCTACACCTATGTCCTCTTTATATACTAGAGGATAAGGACTAAATAATAAAACTTCCATTGCAAGCAAGCCCTTCCATTTTTTAGTAGGTTTCCTTCTTGTCATATTAAGTCCCTCTTGTTTCATTCTTTTTGTCTTTATCAACTCAAACTTGTAATTCCCAACAGAAGCATCTTGACATTATCCCAAACCGCCTTGGCTTCAGTGTTGTGATTGATAAGCTTGTAGATATCTTTTGGAAGACCCTAAAGTATAATGTTTGAAGCCCTGATATCAGCATCGTATCTCTTTTTCTCATTATCACTGAGCTCATCATACGTCTTTGGTCTGTCCAAACCTAAGATCACAGTACCATCCGCAGAAGTTTCAAGTGTGTCTCTTGTAGTCTCAATCTGATAAGGTCCTTCATCAATTGACTTGAGAATGTTGACCCCATTTTCCTTTCCTAAACAGTACAACCTAATTCGTTGAGCCCATGAGTCATAGTAAGTTCTGTCAAGCATGGGTGGACGAGTATCTGATCCAGCTGCTTGAACGTCCTCAGCTACAGTAGAGATGATTGTAGGCACGTTGGTAGACATAATTACAGATTTCACGGGATTTTATAACTCTATGATTAAACCGGGAAATAGATTCTTTCACGGGATTTTACTAAATAAAGAGAAAACCGTATCAACAATAATCAACCAAGTCGCTATAAACCTTGAAGACAAGTCGCTAAGTAACCAAGTCGCTAAGTATACAAGTCGCTAGACACAACTCGCTAATAGTACCAACTCGCTAAGTAGACAAGTCGCTAAAGAATAACTCGCTAATAGTACCAACTCGCTAAGTAGACAAGTCGCTAAAGCAACAACTCGCTAAGCTGACAAGTCGCTAAAGAACAACTCGCTACGTGGGCAAGTCGCTAAGGAACAACTCGCTAAGAGGCCAAGTCGCTAAAGAGCAACTCGCTAGTCACAATAAAGTCAAGTCGCTGAGAATAGTAAAGACAAGTCGCTACATTGAACAAGTCGCTAGCCGAAGTGGTACATCCACTACTTTGTACTATTTGTCACCTTGTCTCAATTGACAAGTCGCTAGAGCTCAAGTCACTACCACTTCAACTACAAGTCGCTGAAAAATATCGAAACAAGTCGCTACCAAGAAAACAAATCCGAGACTCAAGTCGCTACCAAGAAAAGTTTAAACGCAACACTTTTCAATCCAAAACTAACCCAACCATAGTGATTCAAGCTTTCCAAATCAAAACCCAAGCACTTACAATGATTCTAAACACAAAACTACAATCAAAATTCAAACTTTAACACAAGAATGATCCAAATGATGCAAAAACCACTAAACGTTTTCAAACCCAAAAACCATATAAAACCTGTTGGATCGATGTACTCTAACCAAACTAACTTATATAGCTTGTTAAGGGTTTAGTAACCTCGGATAAATTCTAAGTTATTAACAATGATACACTGAGCAAACTCTATTAAGTATGCGGAATTTACTTAACAAAGCTAAGAAGAATTAACTTTAACTTTCAACGATTTTTTTAATAACTCTGAATCTGCTTGTTATACAGATTCTTTAACAACTCTAAAACTCTAATATCGTATTCTCTAGAAAATCTAATAATGCACGTACGTCTAATGCCAATATAGGGGTCCTTTTATAGGCTTAAGGATAACTCTAGTCGGTTTACAAATACAAACCTTGTAAGTCAAGTAATATTATATTAAACTTAGAACATTCTAGAATTACAAGATAATCCTTAACGATTTTACATGTCAATCCTTCAAGCATGCAGTACTTTGATGAATCCAGCAGTACTTTGACTTCATTCTTTAGCAGTACTTTGACTTCAGTACTTTAACTCTTCAGCACTTTGACTTTATATATCCCAACAATCCTCCCCTAACTTGAATTCTACTAGTTTGACTTCAAGTTCCTTTGTATATTCAACTTTAACATCTTATGTCTTCAAAGAGAGATTGTGGCTTTATCTTCAAATTTTATCTCTGTAGATTATGTGCTTATATCATCATCATCAAAGTAATTTTTTTATCATTAATTCTTTTCAGCAACAAACAACAAGCTCCATCTTTTCAGCAACTCAGCAACATATGACAATTTGTACATCAGTTAACTTTAAGTTTCAGTCTATTCTCATCACTTCCAGGTGTGTAAACTCCTGTGAGAGGTGAATCATTGAAATTTTAATGGTTTTGATGTCTCTTTACCAAAGCCATTAACTCTGTAGTAGCCAAATGTTTAGATGTGTAAAACCATGGTACATTGATAACCATATGATTTTTAGCAAATCATCAGCTATCAACAAATTTGATTTTTCTTTACCAAAAGCTGTACCCTTTTGGACTAGTTAGTTCTTTCAACCATGGTGAACTAATTACCATATAAATGGTTTTTCCACAGCCTTTACCACAAGCCATTTTCTTGTGGGCTAGCCAACTCTTTAAATTGCTGATATGGTTAGTTGATTACCATTCAACTTATTAGCAAGTTGTCAACTATATAACGGATTTGAGATATCTTTACCAGAGCCGTTTGCTCATGGATTAGCTAGTTCTTTTGTAAACATGGTGAACTGATAACCTATTGTTATAACCATCTCAAAAACCATTTATTGCAGTTAACTTTTGTTTCAAAATATTTTTCACTTAACAAAAGTTTTCTTTCAAAAATATTTACTGGTTTATGCTGCAAGCAGTACTTTGATTAATGTACTGTTTGTTCAGCAGTACTTTAAATAAAGTACTGATTTTTCAAAAAAATTATACAATTATAAATCATACCAGTATTTATGCTTCATCATCAGCCATAGTTGTCCATCTGATATATAATTCAATCACTATCAGTGCTGTTTCATTCTCCTCTTCCACTTCCATTCCATGATCCAGCATTCTTCTCATGAGATCACTTGTCAAAGGATATCTTCTTTCAGCAAGCATGTGGATCATAGTTCCATCTTCTAATTCTAAAGCATGAACTCCTGATTCTTCAAAGAATCTCCAGCTTGTAATCTCCCAGTTCTCTTGATTTTGCCAGAGTTCATCATTGCTTGTTTCCTCAGTTTCGAAGATAGTTGTCTGATCTCCTAGTAATACTAAGCCAACTCCACTTGATGGAATATGTTCAAAGTATTCTTGCACTAGTTGGTATAGTTGAAACAGATCAGCTCTATCAATAATATGCAGTATATCCCATAGTAAATTGAATACTCTGAAACTTTCATCCTCCCTATGGAACATCAAATAATTTCCATCTTTTGACTCTACAACTTTAAAAGTGGTTATCTTTGTCTTCTTTACTTCGTCAGCATCTTTGGATTTATGATTCTCAAAGTCAACAACTCTTATGTAATTTCTCAGTTCATCAACTGTATCTGATCTTAACTCAATCTTCTGTGATTTCTGTTCAGCTTCAGTTGTCCTTTTTCTTTTTAAGCTTCTTTTACTGAAATCCTCCTTGTGCATATCATCATCTTTAAAATAAATACAGTAATACTTTCAAATTGCTTCTGATAAGCTTCTCTTACCAAATCATACAACTGTTTCATCTCAAAATAATTCAGCTTCTGTAATCCTGTATACCCTTGACTTTTCAAATAAGCCATCATAACATTTCTTTCTTTTGCTTTACTTATTGGTCTTCTAGGTATAACAACTTCAGGTTCCTTTACTAGTATAGCAGTTTCAGCATTCAATTTAACTTGTAATTTCTTAGCTCCTTCTTTATTCTTAGCTTCTTCAATAGCAGCTTCAGCATCTAATTCAGCTTGTACATTTTTAGCAGCTTCTTCATTCTTAGCCACTTCAATTCCTCTAATTTCTACCAAAGTCAGCTTTTTCTTCTTCCTTGTTTCCACCAGCTTACCTTTTCCTTTATCATTTGGATCTATAACTGGTTGAGAAACTTGTGGTTGTTCTTCAGTAACTCCCGGAATGCTAACACCTCTTGGTTTTGATAAGTTGTGCAATATCTCAGCTATAGTTTCATCATCACTTGCAGTGTGCACTACTTTTGGTGTATCAGCTTCCTCTTCCTGAATAATAGTAGAAGGACCAGCTTCTTCTTCATGTATAACAGTCGAAGGACCAGCCTCTTCTTCAAAATCTAACACCCTTAGTGTAATTAGCTCTTGCCTATAAGTTCCTTGAATACCAGTACTTTGATCAGCAGCACTTTGATCATCAGTACTTTGAACACCAGTTCTTTGTAATTCTGTTCTTTCAGGCTCAGTATTTTCAATATTGACTTGTGCTTCAGTACTTTGAACTCCAGCATCTTCTTTCAAATTCTATTGCTCTAAATTCCTCCCCAATTGGATAGAAGATTGCTGGTGAACCTTTTTGCCTGTAGAAGCCTTCTTAAAATGCTTTCGTTTCTTCTTTTCAGCCTTGACCCATAATATGTGATGTTTTACTAAAGGCCAGACAGACCTCTTAAGTTTTCTAAACTTGGTCTTCAACTGGGCTATCTGTGCAGCTTGAGCCTCAGTTGTTTTCTTCAATCTGACTAGCTCCCTTGTCAGAATATAATTATTCAGTACTAATCCTTCAGGAGGTATAGTAGCTACATCTCCTCCAGAGGATGATGAGGGAATAGGGAAATCTTGTTCTGACTCAATAGGTGGAGTAGCATGGTGAGATGAGGTAGGAGAAACTGCAGTACCTTCGTTGACATCAGTACCTTGAGAAGCAGTTCCTTGAGATGCAGTACCTTGAGAAGCAGTACCTTGAGTTGAAGTAGTACATTCTCTTTCATCACTAGCTGCAGCCTCATCTCTAATAGCTTGAACAATCTCCATCATTGAAGTAGTCAATGGAGTGTTCCTACTAGTAAAAAAATCACTCTTCCTAGCCATGAAGGTGAAAATCTTGGCAGGTTGTACCACAACAGGTAATAGGCTTGAAGGCTTTGGTACATCTTCAAGTTGTTTATTCAAGAACACTTGAATAAATCTTGGATACATCAACCAGCGTGATTCATGAGAGATGTGAGAGAGCATTCCATCCAAAATGAGCCTTGAAAAATTGAAAATTCAATTTGTAGCCAATCCCACTAAAGCAGAAGCTATATTCGAACCAAATTGCTCCCATGAAGTACTTTTAGCACTAATACAATGAAGCAATACATGAATCAAGTACTTCCAGTGGGGACTAAATAAGGGTTTCTTGAAAGTTTGTTCTGTTAAGGACGCTTCATACCCAATGTCTCTGAATGTATCCCAAATCAATTGTTTATCAAAACGAACAGCTCCTTCTTCATCATTAAACAATAGATCTTCACAAATTGAAGCTTCAGAAACCTTCACTATCCTTCCAGCAACTTTAGCTTGAATATACGAATCATCATTCTCCATATGATTCCTAGCAGTTGCTCAAAACTGTTGAATCCATGGCTCAATAATATCTGGTTCCACTAAAAGTGCATAACTAATTGGAGATCCAGTGAGAAAATCAATGATGTCATGGAAGATGACATTAGCTTCAGTTTTATCCAAATTCGCCACCTTGTTGTGTTTCGAAACTGTATTACGATTTGCCATTGATGATTGGGTTACAAAGAAAGTGATTCGATGAATAGTAAATGTGAGAGAGAGAAATATGGAAAAGATTGAGATGAATAAAGATGAGAGGGAAAATCGGAAGGCGGTTATTTATATGTGAGATTTGAAAAATCACAGCCCATAATAACAAAGTTACCGTTAGTGTATTTTACCCCTCAATATTACCGTTGGAATAGTACGTTGATAAGACAAACAGTTCTTTCCACGTGTGCAGTACTTTCCAAAGCAGTACTTTCAGTGCAGTACTTTCATATGACAAAACAGCAGTACTTTTCCATCCTCTTTCTCTATAATGACAAAAACTCTAAATAGGCATTGTATTGCCTCCCCCTAAGCAAAGCATAGGACTGTCTAACTAACTAATCAGTCCTCCCCTTAAATGTAGCTTAATAATTAATCATTCCAATGCTTACCACCAAGTGATTGAATCTTGAAACATCAAATCCTTTGGTGAGTAAATCAGCTACATTATCATCTGTGTGAACCTTGACAACATTAATGAGCCTATGCTCATAACAATCTCTGATGAAATGATGCCTAATCTGAATGTGCTTGGTCTTGGAGTGATAAACTGGATTCTTCACAATACAGATTGTACTCTCATTATCAATATTGATAGGAGTATTCTTGAAGTTGAACCCATAATCTAAGAGTTGATTCTGCATCCACAAAACTTGTCCACAACAGCTTGTAGCAGCCACATATTCTGCTTCAGTGGATGATGTTGCTGCAATAGTTTGCTTCTTACATTGCCAGGAGACTAATCTTCTTCCAAGATATTGGCATCCTCCTGTGGTTGATCTTCTATCATAGTTGTCACCTGCATAATCACTATCTGAAAAGGATTCCAAGTGAAAAGGTGAATCCTTTGGATACCACAACCCCAACTTGGGTTGTTGTTTCAAATAACTAAAAATTCGTTTCACTGCATTCATATGGGAGACCTTAGGTGAGACTTGATATCTTGCACATAAACAAACATCAAACATGATATCAGGCCTAGATGCTGTTAAGTACATAAGACAGCCAATCATAGATTTATAAAGCTTGACTTCAACAGGTTGACCATCTTCATCCTTGCCCAATGAGTTGATAGACTTGATAGGTGTAGTGACTGGCTTCATAGCATCAAAGTTGAACTTCTTGAGAATTTTAGAGACATACTTATCTTGACTTATGAAAATTCCTTCTTTTGATTGTTTGACTTGTAGCCCTAAAAATAAAGTCAATTCACCCATAGAACTCATTTGAAATTCATGTTGCATCAGCTTCTGAAACTCCTTCACCATGGACTGTTTTGTAGCTCCAAAGATGATATCATCTACATAAACTTGAACTAGCATGATATCCTTCTTGTCTCTCTTGATAAACAAAGTCTAGTCAATGGCTCCCCTCCTGTAACCATGTTGCAATAAGAAAGTAGAGAGCCTTTCATACCAAGCTCTAGGAGCTTGATGAAGACCATAAAGAGCTTTAAAAACTTTGTAGACTTTGTTTGGATGTGTAGGATCTTTAAAACCAGGAGGCTGTTTGACATAGACCTCTTCTGTAATAGTGCCATAGAGAAAGACACTCTTGACATCCATTTGATAAACCTGAAATCCCATATATGATGCAAAAGCAAGGAATATTCGAATGGCTTCAATACTTGCTACAGGAGCAAATACTTCATCATAATATACTCCTTCTTCTTATCTGTAGCCTTGTGCTACTAACCTTGCCTTGTTCTTGATGACATTCCCTCTTTCATCTCTCTTTACTCTGAACACCCATCTTGTACCAATGACTTTCTTTCCATCTGGTAGATCACACAGTACCCAAACTTCTTGAAGTTTGAATTGAAGAATTTCTTATTGCATAGCTTCAACCCAACTTTCTTTAGATAATGCTTGAGCTATATTCTTGGGCTCTTCTTGAGAGATAAAGCAAGTGAATAAGCATGTTTGATGATCCTTGTGATTTAGCCTATTCTGTTTATAAACAAAACTAAGTAAAGCATTGTGAGGGTTAGAAAAACCCTTAGCTTTGGTTCTTGTAAGAACTCCATGAGTAGAAGGTCCAATGATTTAACCAGTAGGATGATTCTTATGAACTCTTAAGATTGGTGTCTGTGGAACTTCAACATTATCATCCAAATTTGTGAAATCAGCACCTTCATTGGAATTTGAGAAAATACCTTCATCATCATACTCATCATCAGTATCTTCTAAGCCAGGCATGGTAGGATCATCCAATTCATCCAAAGTGTTGTCATCAGTCGCAGCAGTACTTTGATCTAAAGTACTGTGAGAGAACTCTGCAGTCTTGTTCTTTTTCTTTGCTTCTTCATAAGCTCTTCTTTGATTATCATCATAAGAATGTGCAACGACATCTTGAAAAGCATCTGATTAAGTTCATCTTGAATAGCTTGATCCTCAGCAGACAATGAGGATTTTGGTTCATCAGTACTTTTCTTTGTTGCAGCAGGTATGGGTTCTTCATCAGGAACAGCATCAGATCTAATATGAACTCCATGAACAATGTAATGTAAATCATCTTTTGTGGTAACAGGTTGATTTTCTTTTCTAACAGGCACATAATTCATAGAAGGAGTCAAAATCTCATGATCAAACATCCAATCAGGACCTTTACCCTTCTGATTTTGTTGATCTTCTAAAAATTCAACATGAAGACAATCTTGAACCTTTTTGGTGACCCTATTGTACACTCTAAATCCTTTACTATTGGTGCAGTACCCCAATAAGTATCCTTCTTCTGACTTGCCAGCAAATTTTCCCAAATTATCAATTGTGTTGAGAATAGTCAAAGGGCATCCAAAAGGCTTCATAAATCGAATGTTTGGTTTGTTTCCCATCAGCAACTCATAAGGTGTCTTCATCTGAGGTTTGATAACTGATACTCTATTAAGTACATAGCAAGCAGTACTTACAGCTTCAGCCCAATATTGAATAGGTAATAATGAATCTGCAAGCATTGTTCTGGCTGCTTCAATCAAAGTTTTGTTCTTTGTTTTTGCAACACCATTCTGCTGTGGAGTTCTAGCAATACTGAACTCCCTTTTGATTCCTTTCTTAGCACAAAACTCATCCATAAGCTTGTTCTTGAATTCAGTCCCATTATCACATCTAATACCTCTTACTTTGAGTCTCAGTTGATTTTCAAGGGCTATTATTAGATCATGAATAGCATCAAAGGTGTCATCTTTAAATCCCAAGAAAAATACCCAACTAAATCTACTGCAATCAACTGTCACAACAAGACAATACTTCTTCTTGTTTAGACTAGCAACAGAAACAGGTCCAAACAAATCCATGTGCAGCAGCTCCAAAGGTTCTCTAATGGTTCTATCCTCAAGCTTCTTGCATGAAGCTTTGTGTTGTTTACCCTTCTTGCACGCCAAACAGGAGTGATCATTCTTGTAGGTTTTGGTGGGTAAACCTCTAACTAAATTTCCTTTGACCAATTTGTTGATATTCTTGAAATTTACATGGTCCAATCTTCTATGCCACTGATGTGCTTCTTCAAGTGTTGCCTTTGCTACTAAACATGTTGCTCTTCCAGAAGAGTGAAGACTCTTCATATCCAGACTGTACACATCATTGGTTCTTGGTACTCTCAGTATTACCAAGTTATCATCAACAAGCTTGAATTCAGGGGAAAGAATGAGACATTCTGTGTCAGTTAATAACACAGGGTGTTTCTTATCACATATCTGAGAAACTGACAAAAGGTTGAATTTGAGCTCCTTCACATATCTAACATTCTCAAAGTCTATGCTTCATGCCTTAATAGTTCCTTTGCCTGTAATTCGTCCTCCACTAGCATCATTCCCAAATGCAACTCTTCCTCCACAATAAGATCTAAAATCTGACAGAATATCTTTGTTTCCTGTCATGCTTCCAGAGCAACCACTATCCACAATTGAATGATCTTTAAGCTCCTCTTCTGGGTTGCCCTGCACAAAGATAAAAGAGTTAGTTAATTTTAGGAACCCAAGCCATTACTGACTTGTGTTCCCCTTGTGGAGTTACATACTTAAATTCTTTAAGTATGTAATTCCCACTGTCTTTAAGCACATGATCAATTATCTTTGGTTGTTCAAAAACTTGTGTTGGTTTTTCAATAAAAATCTCTTTTTCATCCAAGTTTTCCTTTTTATTTTCTAAAAAAGTTTCTGATTCACTCACACTTGCTGAAAGTACTATTTGTTCCCCATCAGTACTTTCCTTCTTAACCCATTTGGTTTTAACTTCTGGTGTAGAGTTCCTTGATCTAGTTACTTTCTTTGAGTTGTAATGCCTTCTAGATTGATAGTAATTAGATCTCCTAGGGTTTCTATTCCAAAAAGTGTTTGGTAAAAACTGATCAGTACTTTGAGAAAGTACTGTATTTGGCTTAACAGCACCTTGGAAAGTGTTTGAAGGTACTGGTGGTTTTGAAAAAGGTCTTCTCTGGTGAGGGTACCTATAGTCTTGAGAGAGGTTGCTATGGTTAACCCTATGGGAATGATTCCAGACTGGTTTATTCTCTCTTGGCTTATGGTTGGTAGATCTGTTCTTTGGGAATTTGCTTAGGTACTCTGAGTGAAAGTCACAGTGCTTAATCAAATGATCAGGACTATAACAAACAAAACACAATTTTTGACCTGTAATTCAAAAATTGCTTCTTCTATGTGTGATAAGGTTTTAAAATGTACCTTTTTGATGGGTTGTTTAAGCCCTTATTTGATCACTTTTGTATCCGTTATTACTTAATATCGTTCCTTTTCACTTTTTAGGTATCTTGAAGGCAAAATGCTGGAATGACACTTATTCGGACGAAAAGGCGCGAATATACGAAGAAAATGGCCAAAGTCAAGAATCGAGCCACTCAGACTGCTGGAACTGAAGGGGATGGCGTCAGGTGTTATCTGCGACGCCGTCGCATCACTTTTGTGATGGCTCAATAGCCAAATTGCTTATTTACAAGTGACGGTGTGAGGCTTTAAAAGAGTAGGTCGTCGCAACTCAGACGGCATAGATTTGATCCAGACGGTGTCAGAGACTGAAGGGGACGGTGTCACAAGGATAAGGTGACGCCGTCGCAAGACTAACGTGGCCAAGACGAAACTCTAATAACGGCGACCCGACGGCGTCACAAATTAAAAGGTGACGCCGTCGCGAATGTAATCTTATATATAGAATCCGAATTTTTTAGTTTTCAGTGTGTAGTCTTTTGGAGTAAAAACCTAAACCGAACCAAGGCTGTCTTGTACAGTATTTTAGGGTTCTAAACCCTATCTTACATCAAGATAAGTGTTTTACTTCATTAATTAGTTATGTCTTCAATTACTTGTGTGTATGCTTGCATGTTCTCCATGTCCGGCTAATTTACTTGTGTGTTTGCTTAGGGAATATGAAACTTAATTATAGAATATTGATTGGTTGTCTCTTATCTTGATTGTTAATGATCTAGTAATGCGATAGGTCATCCGTTGCGTAGTTAATGCTTGATTAATCTTTGTGAACCTTAACTTATAGCACCTAGAGTTGTTGTAGGCTAAACCATCCGAAGAGTACCTTAGAGTTAAAGTTTATAAATCCTAGAGACTTCGTAGGCGATAACCTTTGGTAGTTTCAAAGACTAGGGACAAACACATACCCTACGACCATAGACACACAACGCGATTAAGAGTAAGGACGTGACAATTCAACCATCAATAGGAGATAATTAAGGAGTAATAAAACCTAAGTAAACACATCTTTAAATCATCATACGAGCACACAATAATTAGACATAGACTACTCTCACCTTAGTTAATTAGATAACTTGATAGTAGAAGTAATCGGTAGAAATACCAACCCCCCAAATCCAAACCCCGAGATTCGTACCTTTCCATTTCCTAAAAAATATAAAAAGATAAAAAATAATCTTCCTCAACCCCAACCTTAGCGTAGTAACCTCTCACTAGCATTCGTATTCCCCTAGAGAACGATATCAATTCCCGTGGCTTACCCTAATACTACACTACAACGATTAGGTTCACTGCCTAGGGTGTTGAAAAACTTGCTCGACGAAAAGGAAGTTCCTTTTACCCCGAATAACACGTGTAGCGTTATCAAGTTTTTGGCGCCACTGCCGGGGAATAGAATAGCTAGTTAGGAGTACACATCGTTTAGGTTTCTTTGCTTGATTCCTATCAAGTAAATTTTTTATAATATTTTTTAGCTTCCTCGTAGTCTATCCCCCTTCTTCGTGACCTTTGTTCGTAAAATCCATCACTTACCATGATACGTGTCTTCCGCCGAAGATTCTTCACACTACCCGTTCCTAATCCCAAAATTGAGAACACAAACCCACAAAACCCTTCGCCCGTTCACCATTTTGTAAATAACCTAGGGCATAATGAGATAAATTGGCAACAACAAATTCCTTTCTATGACTCAGATTCCGATGAGGAATTTGATTTTGGTGAAGCACTTGACAATGGGGTGGTCATCGATGAAGTTAGTTTTTAAATGGAAGAAGACCCCTCCCAATGTTTTGACCCCAGGTGTAGAATTGAGAAAGATGGTCCCTTTAACATGCAATTCCCTTGAAAAATAGGATTAGAAGGGTTCGATGCTTACTCTAATTCATTCTTGCCTTTGAACTTAATCTCAAGGGACCTATATAATAAAATTAAGATCAATGAGTTAACTTATCAAGGGAACAATGTTGTTAAAGCAGTCACTCATTTGCACGTGTTTGTTGGAAGTTTTGCTTATTTGGTAGAGTTCATGGTCTTGGAAGACTTAGGAGAATTTATTGATAAGGGCCTCACTCAAGTAATTTTTGGAAAACCTTTCAAAAGAATGACTAGGTTGAATGAACGGATGATTGATGGTCTAATTACATTCTCTGATGAAGTTGAAGACTTTATCTACTAAATGCCATGTGCTCATCCTAGGTTTAAACATAAGGATATTGAGGCGTGTAATATAATGACCCCTATTCAATTGCTTAGTGAAAGGGATAAGCAAAGTGGACTTAGGTACCTATATGAGAAAACTAAGAGGTATTACAAAAAATGCCTAGAGTTAGGAGATGATTACAAAAAGAATGAAAGAACATTGGAATGGCTTAAGTATGAGCACGTAAGCGTGCACGAGACAACGTAGGGGCACGACTACGAGTGTAGCTACAAGACTCATAAATAAAGAAAAGCGCTTCGTGGGAGGCAACCCATGCTTAATTGTTTGCTTGTTTGTGTCACATATCTTTTATTGATTGCTTATTCTCGTGTTTAAATTTGTAAAAATGCTTTATTTTGTTTTTAACCTCGTCTTAATTACATATAAAGGTATTTTACATAAAGGATAAGTGTAGGGAGGATTACACACGTTTTCAAAAGAAACGTAAACATGAGAATTTCAATCGACTAAAAGATATACATGTGTGTTTGTTCGAGTCAAATGCTTGTATCGAGTCATAATGGATGTTTTGCAGGAAATTTTTCCAGATTCTAAAGATGTAAATTTTCCAGAATTTTTTTTCAGAAAATCGCAGACCAGTTTTTGTCAGGATAACCTGACGGCGTCAGGATCGCAACCTGACGGCATCAGGAAGGAGCAAAAATAACTGATTACTTTTTCTCGTTTTCTGAGCTATTTATAATTTTTTGGAATTTTCCAGGTCTTAATTTTCCAGAAATTCTGTAAACATCCATTCCACAAGCATTATATCCTAGTTTAGTAGAGTCTTATATATTATTACCGCCGATTTTACGCGAAGGTTTCGATTGTTTTCTTCAAGTGTGCAGGTTTAATTTATCAAGAAGGAGATACATAAGATGAGAAGGAGCTTTCCACGCAAACGTTCTTCTTGAAGAAAAATATAACCACCACTTTACACGGATCCTACCGAGCTAATCAGGGGAGTACTAGTTTCTTTCATCTTTTATTACCTTCTATTATCATAACTTTGATATTTTCGGGGAACATTGGGGACAACGTTCAGTTTAAGTGTAGGGAGGGAAAATAAAACGGGAACTTTGAAACTATGCTTATCCTTGATTATTTGCTTTGTCCAATTGCATTTGCGTAATAAACTATGAGAAAATGTCGGTTAGGGTAATTTTGGCACCAAATTTAAATTTTTTCATAACATATAGGATTTGGCCATTAGTCTTAACAAAAACGTCTCATGGATAGGAAGTTATATGACTAGCACAAAAACCCTTTACCACTTAAATTCCACCCAAAATGTGAGGATCGCCCTTAGATTAGTAAAAATTAAAGCATTCATCTTTAATGCTTAGTGTGTGAACCGGTAGTATATTAGATTCTAGAACTTGTTTTGTGATGCATCCCGAGATTGCTAGTAAGACTACACTTGTGTAGTTAGGAATAACTAAATGATAAGAGGCATTAGGATAACCCTTGTTTTATACCCGTAATATAATTACTTCTTCCACATCGGTTGAGTAATTCCCCCACCTTTGCGTTGTAATCATCTTTAGTACACGATACCCCTAGTTAACCCCTCAGAGCCTATCCTTTTCGTGGTTCTCGTGATGTTTCGGTTTTCTGGAATATCAATGAAGAGCATTGTTTACACCCCACCCCCAAATGTACACCCAAATCGCCTTAGACTACCTTATATGCACTCACTTTTAGTGCATTATTGTTATCACCCTAAAAACCCTTAGTTCAATTATCTAGTTGCTTGCATAAGTTGCTAAGTCGAGTCATATCCTTTGTACACAGTTTTGGGACGATTGGGACTCATGGGAAAAGTTAAAGTTTATGAAATGACGGGAAGGGAACGTTAAATTCAAATTCCCTTTATTTGCGTAATAATGTACTCCAAGTGTTTTGATCTTTTCAATTCGGGTCAAATTAGTGTTAGAGTAATAAAAACTCAAGTGTAGGGATGTGCCTATAAATCCTTATCATTTTGATGTTACTATAGAGGATGGTAGAGTAAAAGTGTATGAAAAAAAAACAAAAAAAACATACGGGCTACCATCCTACATCTATCTTTAATTTATGTTTGTTTATTTCAGTTATCTAGAGTCTAGAGTGTCGAGTCTTGGCTTAGCAACGCCATTCTTCGCATGCTTGTAACAAAGAGATTTTTGACTTGCCACCACTAAATCGCCTATCCCACCAAACCCTTTGTTTCCCTACCGTAAGCCTAACATTACAACCCTTTAAAAGTCCTCTTGGATAGTCTTTCCTAGGTGCTTACGCCAAAGCGATGTAGGTTTGATCTAGTCTCAAGCCTATGGTAATCTATGTACTACGACCGGTTAATGAGTGTTTATCTTCCATTTCCAACTTGTTATATTTCATATACACCCGAGAGATGTGAGTATCCAAACACCCCATGTGAGGTGCTAGTATATAATTTCCGTGCTTGTTATGACTTTTGCGGGGCTTATATGTGTTGAGGATTGTTTTAAACTAATGCTTCATGACCCCTAACTTATAAATTAATTGGCTAAAAGCACATTTGCTTGAGGAAAAGCAAATACCAAGTGTAGGGATATTTGATAAGGTTTTAAAATGTACCTTTTTGAGGGGTCGTTTAAGCCCTTATTTGATCACTTTTGTTTCCGTTATTACTTAATATCGTTCCTTTTCACTTTTTAGGTATCTTGAAGGCAAAATGCTGGAATGACACTTATTCGGACGAAAAGGTGTGAATATACGAAGAAAATGGCCAAAGTCAAGAATCGAGCCACTCAGACTGCTAGAACTGAAGGGGACGGTGTCAGGTGTTATCTGCGATGCCGTCGCATCACTTTTGTGATGGCTCAGTAGCCAAATTGCTTATTTACAAGTGACGGTGTCAGGCTTTAAAAGAGTAGGTTGTCGCAACTCAGACGGCCTAGATTTGATCCAGACGGCGTCATAGAATGAAGGGGACGGCGTCACAAGCATAAGGTGACGCCGTCGCAAGACTAACGTGGCCAAGACGAAACTCTAATAACGGCGACCCGACGGTGTCACAAATTAAAAGGTGACGCCGTCGCGAATGTAATCTAAACTGAACCAAGGCTGTCTTGTACAGTATTTTAGGGTTCCAAAACCTATCTTACATCAAGATAAGTGTTTTACTTCATTAATTTAATTATGTCTTCAATTACTTGTGTGTATGCTTGCATGTTCTCCATATCCGGCTAATTTACTTGTGTGTTTGCTTAGGGAATATGAAACTTAATTATTGAATATTGATTGGTTGTCTCTTATCTTAATTGTTAATGATCTAGTAATGCGATAGGTCATCCGTTGTGTAGTTAATGCTTGATTAATCTTTGTGAACCTTAACTTATAGAACCTAGAGTTGTTGTAGGCTAAACCATCCGAAGAGTACCTTAGAGTTAAATTTATAAATCCTTGAGACTTCGTAGGCGATAACCTTTGTTAGTTTCAAAGAGTAGGGACAAACGCATACCCTACGACCTTAGACACACAACGCGATTAAGAGTAAGGACGTGACAATTCAACCATTAATAGGAGATAATTAAGGAGTAATAAAACCTAAGTAAACACATCTTTAAATCATCATACGAGTACACAATAATTAGACATAGACTACCCTCACCTTAGTTAATTAGATAATTTGATAGTAGAAGTAATCGGTAGAAATACCAACCCCCCAAATCCAAACCCCGAGATTCGTACCTTTCCATTTCCTAAAAAATATAAAAAGATAAAAAATAATCTTCCTCAACCCCAACCTTAGCGTAGTAACCTCTCACTAGCATTCCTATTCCCCTAGAGAACCATATCAATTCCTGTGGCTTACCCTAATACTACACTACAACGATTAGGTTCACTGCCTAGGGTGTTGAAAAACTTGCTCGACGAAAAGGAAGTTCCTTTGACCCCGAACGAAGCGTGTAGCGTTATCAATGTGTATGTCCAAACCTATCCTGTCTATTTGGTGAATGATGAAAACTGTTTTGACCAAAATTATCCCAAAAAGGCTTAGCAGTATTTTGAAAAGGTTTTCTCAAAGGTACTGCTGATGGTGTAGCAGTACGTTGAGTTAAAGGTACTACTTGGCTTTTAACATCATCTACCTTAGGTGTCTCAGCTGTTTCTTTTGAGGTTTCAGACTTAGATTGACCGATAAGCTTTTTCCTAAACTCTAGATTGTCTACTCCAAAACAAGAAACATCTACCCTAAGTGGTTGAAAACTACCAGTGGGATGAGGGACTGCATGATAACCATTGTCTTTCTTAAATTCTGGAGGTGTTTGACTAACTGGTTCTTCATCACTAGATGTGTTATCTACATAATTAATGAGTTCATCATCACTAGTTGTTACATCCTCAAAATCAAGTTGGTTCTCATCACTAGGTGGGTTTTCCTCTATGCTACTATAGTCCATACCAAATCCTAGTCCAGTTCTAATGTAGGCTCTTCTCTGTTTTTCAACATAACTAACATGAGAAAGACCAGATTGTCCCCAAGCAGCAAACTTTTCTAGTAATTCATCTCTCTCCTTAGTCAGCTTTTCAATCTCAGAAATCTTACATCCTAACTTCCATTCACTTAATTTTAACTGATAATCCTGTTGTTCATACTTTTCTGCCCAAGCCATTTCATTATTTTCATGTGTTATTATTTTGGCTTCCATAGATTCTAAATTGATTTGATAACCAGCTACTTCTGACCTAGCCCTACTATAGTTATCTCTTTCAGTTACATAATCATTAAGCAGTTTTTGATAAAAATTATGACACTTAGAGCATACCTCAGAGATAGGGGGTAAACTTGATGAAGTTGTTGGATCGATGTACTCTAACCAAACTAACTTAAATAGCTTGTTAAGGGTTTAATAACCTCAGATAAATCCTAAGTTATTAACAATGAAACACTGAGTAATCTCTATTAAGTACGCGGAATTTACTTAACAAAGCTAAGAAGAATATAACTTTAACTTTCAATGATTTTATTAATAACTCTGAATTTGCTTGTTATACAGATTCTTAAACAACTCTAAAACTATAATATCAAACTTCTATAAAACTCTAATAATGCACGTACTTCTCTAAAAATCGTATTCTCTAATGCCAACCTATGGGTCCTTTTATAGGCTTAAGGATAACCCTAGTCGGTTTACAATTTGTAACCTTGTACAACAAATAATCTAAACAAAGAATATTCTAGAATAACAAAACTTTCCATAAACGAATATAGCAGTTCTTTAGCTTTGCAGTACTTTGACATCAACAACAGTACTTTGACTTTTTCCTTAGCAGTACTTTGACTTTAATCAGTACTTTGTCAATCTTCAGCACTTTCATATCCCAACAATCCTCCCCTAACTTGAATTCTACTTGCTTGACTTCAAGTTCCTTTGTAAATTTATCTTTAACATCTCCATCTTCAAGGAAAGATTGTGTCTTTGTCTTTGGATTGTATCTTTCTATTCTCTGTGCTTATATCAAATTATTCTTTAGAAATTATTCTTTACAGCAACCTTAATCAGTAAACTCTTCTCAGCAACATTCAACAAACTCCATCTTTTCAGCAACATAAGACAATTTGTACATTAATTCAGTTGAAGTTTCAGTCTATTCTCATCACTTCCAGGTGTGTAAACTCCTGTGAGAGGTGAATCATTGAACTTTAATAGATTTTGATGTCTCTTTACCAAAGCCATTAACTCTGGAGCAGCCAAATGTTTTGGTGTGTAAGACCATGGTACATTGATAACCATATGATTTTTAGCAAATCATCAGCTATCAACAAATTTGATTTATCTTTACCAAAAGTTGTACCCTTTTGGACTAGTTAGTTCTTTCAATCATGGTCAACTAATTACCATATAATGGTTTTTCCACAGCCTTAACCACAAACCATTTTCTTGTGGGCTAGCCAACTCTTCACATTTACTGATATGGTGAGTTGATTACCATACAACTTATTAGCAAGTTGTCAACTATAAAACGGATTTGAGATATCTTTACCAGAGCCGTTTGCTCATGGATTAGCGAATCCTTTTGTAACCATGGTGGATTGATAACCTATTGTTGTTACCATCTCAAAAACCATTTATTTCTTTTAACCTTTGTTTCAAAATATTTATCACTTAACAAAAGTTTTCTTTTCAAAATCATTAACTAGTTTAAAGCTGCAAGCAGTACTTTGATGAAAGTACTGTTTGATCAACAGTACTTTAAATAAATACTGATACTTCAAAAATAATTTATTCAATAAAGATTCATACCAATTATTAATGCATCATCATCAGCCATAGTTGTCCATCTGATAAATAATTTGAAGACCATAAGTGCAGTTTCATTATCTTCTTCAACTTCCATACCATGCTCTAGCATTCTCCTCATAAGATCTGATGTAAGCGGATATCTTCTATCTGCTAACATGTGAATCATAGTCCCATCTTCTAACTCTAGAACATGTACTCCAGATTCTTAAAAAAATCTCCAGCTGATAATCTCCCAATCTTCTTGATTTTTCCAAATCTCATCAGTGCTTGTTTCTTCAGTTTCCCAAACAGTTGTGAGATCTCCAAGCAAGATTAAACCAACACCTTCTGATGGAATGTGTTCAAAGTATTCTTGCACCAAATGATATAGATGAAATAAATCCTCTCTATCTATTATGTGCAATAGATCCCATAGCATATTAAACACTCTGAAGCTTTCATCCTCTCTATGAAACATCAGATAATTTCCATCCTTTGATTCTACAACTTCAAAAGTAGTTATTGGTGATTTTTTCTTCTTCTTTTCTGTGTTCTTTTCTGCATCAGCTTTAGAATACTCAAATTCTACAAATATTAAGTAATTCCTTAATTCATCATCTGTATCAGACCTTAACTCAACCTTCTTTGATGGCTGATCATCTTCAACATCAGTTGTTCTTTTTCTTTTTAAGCTTCCTTTTCTAACATTTTCTTTCTGAGCATCATCATCTTTAAAATCTTTGATACTATCAACATTCTTCTGATAAGCTTCTCTAACAGCTTCATACAGCTGTTTCATCTCAACATAATTCAACTTCTGCAATCCAATGTATCCTTGACTTTTTAAATAAGCCATCATTGCATTTCTTTCTTTTGCACGATTTGGTCTTCTTGGTAGAGCAGAAATAGGAATAGGTGTCTTTAATGGTATAGCAGCTTCAGCATTCAATTCTTCTTGTAACTTCTTAGCTGCTTCTTTATCCTTAGCTTCTTCAATATCAGCTTCAGCATTCAATTCAGCTTGTAATTTTCTAGCTGCTTCCTCATTCATAACAACTTGAGCAGCCCTTATTTGTGCTAAAGTGAGCTTCTTCTTCTTTGTTTCTACCATCTTACCTTTTCCTTTAACTTTTGGATCTATAACAGGTTGAGAAGCTTGTTGTTGTTCTTCAGTAACACCAGGAATGCTAACACCTCTTGGTCTTGATAAATTTTGCAATATTTCAACAACTTCTTCATCCACAACTTCAGTGAGCTCAACCACAGGTGTATAAATCTCCTCTTCATGTAGAATAGTAGAGGGACCAGCTTCTTCATCAAAGTTTAACACCCTTGGTGTAATTAATTCTTGTCGAGATGTTTCTTGAAGACCAGTACTTTGATCAGCAGCACCTTGATCATCAGTACCTTGAACTCTAGTGCTTTCTTCCTCAGTAATATGAACTTGCACTTCAGTACCTTGAGGTTGATCATCAGTACCTTGAGGTTCAGTTTCTTCTTCATTCAAATTCTTATCTTCCAATTTCCTCCCCAATTAGAATGAAGATTGCTTTTGAACCTTTTTGCCTGAAGAAGTCTTCTTAAACTGCCTTTGCCTCTTCTTTTCAGCTTTGACCCATAACCTGTGATGTTTAACCAAGGGCCAAACAGACTTCTTGAACTTTCTAAACTTAATCTTCAATAAGGCTATCTGAGCAGCTTGAGCCTCAGTGGTTTTCTTCAATCTGACTAACTATCTTGTTAGAATATAATTATCTAATACTAAACCTTCATGGGGTATAGTAGTTGTATCTCCTCCAGAGGATGATGAGAAAATAGGAATATCTTGTTCTGGTGACCCAATAGGAGGAGTAGAATGGTGTGATGAGATGGGAGAAACTTTAGTACCTTCATTAACATCAGTACCTTGTGAAGCAGTACCTTGTGATGCAGTTTCTTGAGATGCAGCACTTTGAGAAGCAGTACCTTGTGCTGAAGCAGTACCTTCACTGTCATCACTCTCTGCAGCCTCATCACGTATTGCTTGAACAACCTCCATCATTGAAGTGGTTAATGGGGTGTTCCTTCCAGTAAACAAATCACTTTTCCTAGCCATAAATGTGAAAATCTTGGCTGGTTGTACCACAACAGGTAATAGACTTGTAGGATTTGGTACATCTGAAAGTTGTTTATTCAAGAAGACTTGAATAAATCTCGGATACATTAACCATCTTGATCCATGAGAGATGTGTGAGAGCATTCCATCTAAGATTAGCCTTGAAAAGTTGAACATACGGTTTGTAGCTAATCCTACCAGTGCAGATGCAATGTTTGAACCAAATTGCTCCCAAGAAGTACTTTTAGAGCTGATACAATGAAGAAGAACATGTACCAGGTACTTCCAATGTGCACTGAACAAGGGCTTCTTGAATGTTGTTGTGTCAGCCAAAGACCCTTCATATCCAATATCTCTCAGTGTATCCCAAAGAAGCTGTTTATCAAATTGAATAGCTCCTTCTGCATCATCAAACAATAAATCTTCACGAATTGATGCTTCAGTAATCTTGATAAGCCTTCCAGCAACTTTAGCTTGAATATAAGATTCATCATTCTCCACATATGTCCTTGTAGTTGCCCAAAACTGCTGTATCCAGGGCTCAATTATATCAGGTTCCACCAAAAGTGCATAACTGATTGGGGAACCAGTTAAGAAATCAATGATATCATAGAAGATGACATTGGCCTCTGTTTTATCTAAATTCGCCACCATGTTGTGTTTAGAAACTGTGTGTAGGTTTGCCATGGATGATTAGAAAAGATATGGATGATTGACTACGTAATTGTGTTAGAGAGAGAGAAATATGGAAAAGATTGAGACGAATAAAGGAGAGAGGGAAAATCAGAAAGTAGTTATTTATAGGTAGGATTTGAAAAATCACAACCCATAATAACAAAGTTACCGTTAGTGTGTTTTACCCCTCAATATTACCGTTAGAACAGTACTATAATAAAACAAACAGTTCTTTCCACGTGGGCAGTACTTTCCAGATCAGTACTTTCAGAGCAGTACTTTTCCATCTTCTTCTCTATAATGACAAACAATCCATGTGGGCATTGTATTTGTTACGCCCCGTGTCCGATAACACAAAAACTTTGACTTTTACGCGGAAAAATACGTGTCCTGAAACTGACATGCTGTTACTCTTTTGACCACTAACAAAAATCTATAATTATCTGAACCTTGAAACTATTTTTAAATGAAACTAGACTCAATTACCTTCGAAATGCCGGGTGGCGGGACCCGTGACGACTTACCTTTTTGAAGATATGATTTTTCGAAAACTGACTTTGACTAGTTCTCGAAATTAGTTCTCCAAATTAGTTCTCCAACTAGTTCTCCAAACTAGTTCTCCAAATTAGTTATCCAACTAGTTCTCCACTAGTTCTCTAACTTTTTTAACTACTTTATAAACACTTAACCATATATATTGTTTTTCCAAACATTCTTGACCCGTTTGACCCAAAATGGGTTAAAATAGACCTTGTTCCAAACACCCCTTTTTCTGCATAACCTTTTTGTGTACTTTTGACCCTTTTTCCGGAAAACAACTTTTATAACATGACATAACACCAAAACTTCCAGAATTCAATAAAATATTATAAACATCAAATATATGCATAAACTTGGTCATAATGACCCGCAAAAAAGTGCTTTACAACTTGATGGGTATTATGCAAAATACCCGTTTTGACCCGTTACATTACATACAACCTTTACCACTTCTGAATTACTTCAACCCTTTCAAAAAGAATTAACTTAACATATTAAATCATGTCCATAATCATTAACCGATTTAAAACCCAAAATGGGTATAATTACATGTTATACCAAACTCCCCTTTATCTTTGACCATAAACACTTAAATCATGTTATGACATACCGTTGACGACCCACTCACTTCAATAACCATGACATATACCTTGACACTTGACAACACACTTACAAACCATTAAGACCAACGGGGGTACCACATTGACTTGAGCTCGGTATCTACCTAAGCTCTTACTTTCTTACCATGCTTCTAATCTTTCGTACTAATCATCCTTAAGCCTTAGTCCAAGCTTACCATTTAGCAAAAGCACCTACAAAACATTGACATCTTAAAACCATAAGCACGAGGCTTAGTAAGTAGAGCGGATATAACATAATATCATAAATCATTCATACATTACATATCATCAACCATTAGTCCATTTTAATCATTAAAACACGTACCTTAAATCACTTAAGCATCAACATGCCTTATAGACCAAAGCATCAACATACCTTAAACCTATTTCACCATTATCTAAACTCTCCATGACTAGTTATACCAAACTAGTCTCTAACACACTTTCACATAAGCACATATATTCATAACCTTAACACATAATACATAACACATAATATGATGAATTCAATATAACATCATCTTATAACCGGTTTAGTTACCTTGATTCCAAGCTAATGAAACTAAGCACATCATTATCAACATCATCATTCTACACTCTTGCAATCTAAGCTATTTCACTAAAAGGCATAAACACATAATCAATTAACTATATTATGGTTACCACAACTATAGCTCCTTTTAATCACATCTAATTACCACATAATCATAGAATGATTATATGATAATTAATTCCATTAAATTATTAACTTAACTCAATAAAACTTAACCCATGATCATCATAATCCATTAATTAGCTAAAAACCATCATTTACCCAATTCCCCAATTTGGGTATGAACCCTAACTTATAATTTCATCAATTAACTTAAGACAAAGGATTACTTACTTGAGAGGATCATTACTAGGGCTTTACTACTGAATTCGGAACATAATCTCTTCATTACTAGCCCATCAAACTTGGTCTCTCTTTCCCTCCCTTCCTCACTTCACGACACAAACACACAGCTACACACTTCCTGGAATATGGAGAATGTGGTAGAAGATAACTATTAGTTGTTATAGTTTGCCTAATTGACACATTAGGTCCTTCAAGTCTCATTCCTTCTATTTGGCCACACCATACTTTTTAACATGTTTAGCACTTGGCAACATAGGTCCCCTTACTCTCTATAACTATAACATAACATGTGTTAACTATTAGTTTGACTATCGGGTTGACTAGTCAATTTAACATTCGTTGACTAACCAATCACGTTAAACCTTGGTCAATTTCATCTAAGGTGGGGCCTATTTGTATCCGGGAAACGGGTCTAACATTATTGCCTCCGCTTAAGCAAAGCACAGGACTGACTAACTAACCATTCAGTCCTCCCCTTAAATGTAACCCAATAATTAATCATGCCAATACTCACCACCAAGTGATTAAATCTTGAAACATCAAATCCTTTGGTGAGTAAATCGGCTACATTATCATCTGTATGCACCTTGACAACATTAATGAGCCTATGCTCATAACAATCTCTGATGAAGTTGTACCTAATCTGAATGTGCTTGGTCTTGGAATGATAAACTGGATTCTTCACAATACAAATGGTACTCTCATTATCAATATTGATAGGAGTATTCTTGAAATTGAACCCATAATCCAAGAGTTGATTCTGCATCCACAAAACTTGTCCACAACAGCTTGCAGCAGCCACATATTCTGCTTCAGTAGAGGATGTTGATGCAATTGTTTGCTTCTTACACTGCCATGAAACTAATCTTCTTCCAAGATATTGGCATCCTCCAGTGGTTGATCTTCTGTCATAGTTGTCACCTGCATAATCACTATCTGAAAAAGCTTCCGAGTGAAAAGGTGAATCCTTTGGATACAACAACCCTAACTTAGGTTGTTGTTTCAAATAACCGAAAATTCTCTTCACTGAATTCATATGAGAGACCTTAGGTGAGACTTGATATCTTGCACATAAACAAACAGCAAACATGATATCAGGCCTAGATGCAGTGAGATACATAAGACAGCCAATCATAGATCTGTATAACTTGACTTCAACAGGTTGTCCATCTTCATCCTTGCCCAATGAGTTGATAGATTTGATAGGTGTAGTGACTGGCTTCATAGCATCAAAATTGAACTTCTTAATTATGTCAGATACATACTTGTCTTGACTTATGAAAATTCCCTACTTTGACTGCTTAACTTGAAGTCCCAAAAAGAAAGTTAACTCACCCATTGAACTCATTTGAAATTCATTTTGCATCAGCTTCTCAAACTCCTTTACCATTGATTGTTTTGTAGCTCCAAATATGATATCATCAACATATACTTGAACCAACATGATATCCTTCTTGTCTCTCTTAATAAACAAAGTCTTGTCTATAGCTCCTCTCCTGTAACCATGTTGCAATAAGAAGGTAGAGAGCCTTTCATACCAAGCTCTAGGTGCTTGATGTAAGCCATAAAGAGCCTTAACCACTTTATAAACTTTGTTTGGATGTGTAGGATCTTCAAAACCAGGAGGTTGTTTAATATACACCTCCTCTATAATCTTGCCATATAAAAAGGCACTCTTGACATCCATTTGATAAACCTGAAATCCCATATATGATGCAAAAGCAAGGAAGATTCGAATTGCTTCAATCCTTGCTACAGGAGCAAATACTTCATCATAATCTACTCCTTCTTCTTGTCTGTATCCTTGTGCAACTAACCTTGCCTTGTTCTTGATAACATTTCCTCTTTCATCTCTCTTGACTCTGAACACCCATCTTGTACCAATGACCTTCTTTCCATCAGGTAGATCACATAATACCCAAACTTCTTGAAGTTTAAATTGAAGAAGTTCTTCTTGCATAGCTTCAACCCAACTCTATTTAGTTAATGCCTGAGCTATATTCTTGGGTTCTTCTTGAGAGATAAAGCAAGTGAACAGGCATGTTTGATGGTCCTTACGATTTAACCTGTTTTGTTTATAAACAAAGCTAAGCAAAGCATTATGTGGTGTAGAATAACCCTTAGCTTTGGTTCTTGTCATCACTCCAGAAGTAGAAGGACCAATGATTTGATCAGTAGGATGATTCTTATGAATTCTTAAGATAGGAGTCTGTGGAACTTCATAATTATCACCCAAATTAGTGAAATCAACATCTTCATTTGAATCTAAGAAAATACCTTCATCTTTAAACTCATCATCAGTATCTTCTAAGCCAGGCATGGTAGGATCATCTAAATCATCCAAAGTGCTGTTAACAGGTGTAGCAGTACTTTGATCGAAAGTACTGTCACCCAAAGTACTGTGAGTGTACTCTGCAGACTTGTTCTTTTTCTTTGCTTCCTCATAAGGTCTTCTTTGTTCATCATCATAAGAATGTGCTATTATATCTTGAAAAAGCATCTAATTAAGTTCATCTTGAATAGCTTGATCCTCAGCAGACAATGAGGATTTTGGCTCATCAGTACTTTTCTCTTTCTCAACAGTTTTAGGTTCTTTATCATGAACAACATCAGGTCTAATATGGACTCCATGAACAACATACTGTAACTCTTCTCCATTGTATACAGGTTGGTTTTCTTCTCTAACAGGTACATAGTTCATAGAAGGAGTCAAAACTTCAACATCAAACATCCAATCAGGACCTTTACCCTTCTGATTTTCTTGATCTTCTAAAAATTCAACATGAAGACAATCTTGAACCTTCTTGGTGACTCTGTTGTATACTCTAAAGGCTTTGCTGTTGGTGCAGTATCCCAATAAGTAGCCTTCTTCTGACTTGCCATCAAATTTGCCCAAATGATCAATTGTGTTGAGAATAGTCAGAGGGCAGCCAAAAGGTTTTAGAAAACGAATGTTGGGTTTGATACCCATCAGCAATTCATAAGGTGTCTTCATCTGAGGTTTGGTGACTGATACTTTGTTAAGCACATAACAAGTAGTACTTACAGCTTCAGCCCAAAATTAAATAGGTAATTGTGAATCTACAAGCATTGTTTTGGCTTCTTCAATCAAAGTTCTATTATTTCTCTCTGCAACACCATTCTGCTGTGGTGTTCTTGCAATGCTGAACTCCCTCTTTATCCCTTTGTTAGCACAAAGTTCATCCATAAACTTGTTCTTGAATTCAGTCCCATTGTCACATCTAATACCTCTAACATTCAGTCTCAGTTGGTTTTCAAGTGCTATTATAAGATCATGAATAGCATCAAAAGTATCATCTTTAAATCCCAAGAAAATACCCAACTGAATCTACTACAATCATCTGTCACTACCAAGCAGTACTTTTTCTTGTTTAGACTTGTAATAGAGACATGTCCAAATAAATCCATGTGCAGTAGCTCCAAAGGTTCTCTAACAGTTCTTTCCTCAAGCTTCTTGCATGAAGCTTTGTGTTGTTTACCCTTCTTGCACGCCAAACAGGAGTGATCATTCTTGTAAGTCTTTGAAGGTAAACCTCTAACTAAATTTTCTTTGACCAATTTGTTGGTATTCTTGAAATTCACATGGCCCAATCTTCTGTGCCACTGATGTGCTTCTTCAAGTGTTGCTTTTGCCACTAAATATGTTGCCCTTTCAAAAGAGCTAAGAGTCCTCATATCAAGACTGTACACATCATTGGTTCTTGGTACTCTTAGTATTACCAAGTTATCATCATCAAGCTTGAATTCAGGAGAAAGTATTAGACATTCTGTGTCAGTGAATAACACAGGGTGCTTTTTGTCACAGATTTGAGAGACTGACAAAAGATTGAACTTGAGCTCCTTCACATATCTAACATTCTCAAAATCTATACGCCCTGCTTTGATGGTTCCTTTTCCAGTGATTCTTCCTTCATTAGGATCATTCCCAAATGCAACTCTTCCTCCACCATAAGATCTAAAATCTGACAGAATCTCCTTGTCTCCTGTCATGCTTCCAGAGCAACCACTATCCATAATTAGATGATCTTTAAGCTCCTCTTCTGGGTTGCCCTGCACAAAGATAAAAGAGTTAGTGTCTTTTAGGAACCCAAGCCATTACTAACTTGTGTTCCCCTTGTGGAGTAACATACTCAAATTCCTTGAGTATGTAGTCTTCACAGTTTTTGTAGACAGAATCAAGCATTATCTTTTGTTTTATAACTTGTGGTGCATTTTCAGCAAAACTTTCTTTTTCAACAAAAATCTCCTTTTCTATTTCCACAAAATCATCTTTATTAAAAACCTCTGTTTCACCAGTACTTGTTGAAAGTACTGTTTGTTCATCATCAGTACTTTCCTTCTTAACCCATTTGGTTTTTACTTCTGGTGTAGAGTCCCTTGATCTAGCTACTTTCTTTGAGTTGTAACGCCTTCTAGATTGATAGTAATTAGATCTCATAGGGTTCCTATTCCAACGGGTGTTTGGTGAAAACTGAGCAGTACTTTGAGAAAGTATTGTATTTTGCTTATCAGTATCTTGGAAAGTGTTTGTAGGTACTGGGGGTTTTGAAAAAGGTCTTCTCTGGTGAGGGTACCTATAGTCTGGTGAGAAGTTTCTATGGTTAACCCTATGTGAATGATTCCAAGATGGTCTAGTCTCCCTTGGTTTTTGGTTGACAGTTCCGTTCTTGGGGAACTTACTTAGGTACTCTGAATGTAAGTCACAGTCCTTAATCAAATGATTAGGACTAAAACAAACAAAACATAACTTTTGACCTGTAATTCCAACATTGATTCTTCTATGTGTATGACCAAAATTATTATGTCTTCTAGGTGAATGATGAAAACTGTTTTGACCAAAATTATCCCAAAAAGGTTTAGCAGTATGTTGAAAAGGTTTTCTTAAAGGTACTGCTGAAGGTGTAGCAGTACTTTGAGTTGAAAGTACTGCTTGACTTTTAAAATCATCTACCTTAGGTGTCTCAGTTGTTTCTTTTAGGGTTTCAGACCTAGATTGACCAGTAAGATTTTTCCTAAACTCTAGGTTGTCTACTCCAAAATGAGAAACATCAGGTCTAATAGGTTGATGACTACCAGTGGGATGTGGGACATCATGATAACCTTCGTCTTTCTTATATTCAGGAGGTTGTTCACTAAGTGATTCCTCATTACTAGATGTATCCACATAGTTAATAAGTTCATCATCACTAGTAGTTATATCCTCAAAATCAAGGTCATCCTTATCACTAGGTGGGTTTTCCGCTATGCTACTGAAATCCATACCAAAACCTAGGCCAGTTCTAATGTAAGCTCTTCTCTGTTTTTCAACATAACTAACATGAGAGAGACCAGATTCTTTCCAAGCACCAAACTTTGCTAACAATTCATCTCTCTCCTTAGTCAGTTTCTCAATTTCAGAGATTTTACAATTTAACTTCCATTCACTTAATTTTAACTGATAATCCTGTTGTTCATACTTTTCTGCCCAAGCCATTTCATTATTTTCATGAGTTATTATTTTGGCTTCCATAGACTCTAAGGTAATTTGGTAACCAGCTACCTCAGACCTAGACCTTATACAGTTATCTCTTTAAGTCACATAACTATTAAGTACTTTTTGATAAAAGTCATGACACTTAGAACATACCTAAGAGATAGGGGTGAGCTTGGTGAAGTAGCTACCATAGCAAGTAGAACAGGATCATCTTCACTCTCCATGCTCCAATCAAAGCTTCCTAGTCCATCTCTGGTTTCCAAAGCAGCATGTCCAAGTTCCTCATCAAAAGCTGTGCTCCAGTCAAACTCTTCCACTGATTCTTCCACAGCTACCATACAGTAGGTTACTGGTTCATCATCAAACTCAGCACTCCAGTCAACCTCTGACAGATTCTCTTAAGCAACCAAAGCTTTTGTTTCTGTAATAGGAATTTCTTTTAGCTCAAGCTTTGGTTTCTCTGTCATCCTGTTTGCTTGATATTTAGCAAACCTGCATTCCCTTGCAAAATGTCCAGTCTTTTGACAATTGAAGCATTCAATCTTGGACTTGTCAAAAGTGATTCCCTGTTTTGGTTTGAAGTCAATGCCTCTTCCTGTCTTCTTCATAAACTTCCTGATTCTTGCAGTGATCATAGCAAATTGCCACCTGATATCAATTTCTTCAAGAGCATCCTCTTCAATCTGTGAGAGATCTTCTTCATAAGTGACAGGCAAAGTAGCTTGCTGTGCATAGAAAGAGCATACGAGTTCATCTGAGTGGATGGTATTTGATGGTGTGGCTTGCTGAGCAAAGGTGGGGGTAGAGTAGGCAACGGTACTTTGAGTAGGAGAAGTAGTACTTTTAGTGGAAGTACTGCCTCTCTTTTCAGATGACAAAAAGGCAATACTATGAGATTTTGAACTAGTTTGACCATTCATCTCATGCTCATAAACCTTCAGATGATTATAGAGATCATCAAAGTCCATAACATCCAAACCAGGTTTTCCTCTGATCATAGTAGCAATCACATGCCATGTCGATGGCAAAATCCTTAAGAACTTTAGATTAGCATCTTCAACTGAGACCTCTGCTTTGTATAGCTCCAACATACTGAGAATATTTTGGAATCTGTCATAGGCAGAATCAAGGCCTTCTCTTTCTCCAACAGTGAATGTTTCAAACTGTTGCTTCAACAGATTTCTGTGCATCTTCTTAGAAGCATCATTACCTCCAAATCTTGTCTTAAGAGCAGCCCAAAGTTGCTTTACATCTTTAGCATCATGGAATTTGAGTAGATGACCATCTGGAATAGCAGACAACAGTATATTGAGAGCCTTCTCTTGATTTCTTATTGTTGCTACTGGTAAGACTACCTTAGGTGCTTTGGGTTGTCCAGGAACATCAATAGTTTCTGGACGACTTCATTACCATTGACAATTACATTCCATAGAGCATGGTTTGTTATTGCAATATACTGCCTCATATTCATGCTCCATAGGTCGTATTCTCCCTTCTTAATGATTGGTATTCTGAGTGAGGTGATGGATGGTGGTGGAACAGCATCGGTCGACATCTTTAGGTTTTTGTTGTTAACTAGGTTTTAAGGTTTCTTCTTAGTCAGAGTTTCCACACAAGCTCTGATACCACTTGTTGGATCGATGTACTCTAACCAAACTAACTTAAATAGCTTGTTAAGGGTTTAATAACCTCGGATAAATCCTAAGTTATTAACAATGAAACACTGAGTAATCTCTATTAAGTACACGGAATTTACTTAACAAAGCTAAGAAGAATATAACTTTAACTTTCAATGATTTTATTAATAAATCTGAATGTGCTTGTTATACAGATTCTTAAACAACTCTAAAACTATAATATCGAACTTCTATAAAACTCTAATAATGCACGTACTTCTCTAAAAATCGTATTCTCTAATGCCAACCTAGGGGTCCTTTTATAGGCTTAAGGATAACCCTAGTCGGTTTACAATTTGTAACCTTGTACAACAAGTAATCTAAACAAAGAATATTCTAGAATAACAAAGCTTTCAATAAATGAATATAGCAGTTCTTTAGCTTTGCAGTACTTTGACATCAACAGCAGTACTTTGACTTTTTCCTTAGCAGTACTTTGACTTTAATCAGTACTTTGTCAATCTTCAGCACTTTCATATCCCAACAGAAGTAGCTACCATAGCAAGTAGAACAGGTTCATCTTCACTCTCCATGCTCCAATCAAAGCTTCCTAGACCATCTCTGGATTCCAAAACAGCATGTTCAGGTTCCTCATCAAAAGATGTGCTCCAATCAAACTCTTCCCTTGATTCTTCTACAGCTACCATACAATAGGTTACTAGTTCATCATCAAACTCAGTACTCCAGTCAACCTCTGATAGATTTTCTTGAGCAACCAAAGCTTTTGTTTTAGTAATAGGAATTTCCTTTAGTTCAAGCTTAGGTTTCTCATTCATCCTGTTTGCCTGATATTTAGCAAACTTGCACTCCCTTGCAAAGTGTCTAGTCCTTTGACAGTTAAAGCTCAAAGTTCAACTGGCAGCAAGCGAAGCTGAATGTAGCAGGTTAACTCTCGAAGGTTCAAAGGTTGTAGGCTACAAAGAGCAGATATCTATTCTTTCATCCAAGTGTGGAGATCTCGAAGGAGAGAGAGCTAAGCTGCTGGACCAAGAGATCAAGCTCAGGGAAAAGGTAGATGGGTTAAACCTTCGTCTGAAGATGCTGAAGAAGGATAGGGTGGACTTGGTAACCAAGGTCATCCCCTATATTGCCATGGAACTTTACCATAGTGATGATGTGGGGATTGCAATTGGGAACCTCGTGAATGTGAAAATATTTCACGGCAAGTGTACCACTTTGGAGGAGATAGCTGCGACGGAGGAACCGGTGAAGCTGGAGAAAGTTCCATACTACAGGGCAACTCATGAGAAAGATTATGATAATGCAGGTAATGACTTAGATGCTTTAGAGTTCCCATTCCTTGCCGAAGTGACGAAGGACCCAACGGCCTCAATTGAGGACCTGCTGGCCAAGAAGCCAAGGAAAGTCCAGCCCCCATCTCCTTCGAAGAAGACTCCGTCACCAAAGGCTCCATCCCCTGGTTCAGTTGATCCCACTCATTCCAAAGTTTGATGAAAGCAACCATGTGGTTGTAATTTGATCCCCAGGGTGGTGTGTACCCTATTTTAAAACAATTTTTCTGTGTTCCTTTCCAGGCTTTGTGCCTGATGAAACAATTAACATTTGGTGTGTGTGATGTAGGCTTCGGCCTAAGACAATGTTTTGCTTGTTTGGATCGTTAAGGCTACGGCCTGTTTAGAGTAGTTAAACTAGTCATGAATTAATATCTACATCAAAGCCACTAGGGCATGTATTTTGCCATGCGTGATTCTTCTCTTTTCATTTTACTTGCGTAAAAAAAATTACAACCTAAGGCGTATGGTAGATGCATAGCCTCATTGTGTGTAATTACTTCACCAAGAATATTAGCAATAGTATAATTTGACTGCTGACAGAGGGTTGCGACCCACTCCATCTTAATCCTTTAGGCAGCGAAAGGCTTAAAATACCTTAAGGCCATATAGGAAAGTTAATGTGAAGTTGAGATGGATGTTATGCATATGAGCAAGACATGTTGTTAGTCTTTGTACATCCCTTCGACATTGAAACTTATAAAGCGACTTGGTGGACAAATCTTTGTTGTATTGAAAGAAACAAGAGATTTGAGGGAAATGCGTTATATCATTAAGTGGGTAGGGAGGATTACATCATTTTAAGAAACTAATACTAGACGCCTACCATTAATGCTTCTTTCCCCATGTGAGAAGAATGCAAATACATTGATTGAAAGCAAAAAAAAAATGTCCTTGGACATTGTAAGTTTTATACGTAGAACTTACGAAGGGTAGTGCCATTCCAAGTTCTATCAATAGCGTCTCCATCCAAGGTTTCCATCTTGTAGGCTCCGTTGCCATATGCTTCCTTAACAACGTAGGGCCCTTCCCATGTAGGTCCTAGCTTACCCTGGTACTCAGCTTTACTTGCGTTGTTGAGTCAGAGGACGTATTCCCCTGGCTTCAAGGTCCAAGGCCGAACCCGACTGTTGTAGTACTTTTCAATCTTTTGGTGATGGATAGCCTCCGGGATTGAGGCTATTTCCCTTTGTTCTTCGAGTAGGTCTAGGTTGCTACCGAGTCTTTCTTCGTTGTCTGCTACCTTGAAGTTCATGACCCTTTCTGTTTCGACACTTACTTCCGAAGGGATGACAACTTCTGTGCCCTATGTCAAAGCTAAAAGGCGTTTCCCCATGGCTTGACTTTGTGTGCGTTCTGTGAGCCCAAAGTACTTGAGGTAGTTCATCTACCCAACCATGGTGACTGTATCCCAGCCTTCGTTCTATGCCTTGGATGATGTCCCTGTTAGTGACTTCCACTTGTCCGTTACCTTGAGGGTGGTAGACGGAAGTGAAAGATTGTTTTATGTTCAGGCCTCTGAAAAACACTGGGAATACCCCTTTGGCGAACTGCTTCCCATTATCTGAGATGATGATGTGGGGTACTCCGAACCGGCAGATAATGTGTTCCCATACAAACTTTTCCATGTGCCTTCCTGTGATGGATGCCAAAGGCTTCGCTTCCACCCATTTCGTGAAGTAATCGATGGCTACGACCAAGAACTTTACTCCTCCTGGAGCAATTGGTAGAGGACCTACGATGTCTATCCCCCATTAGCTGAAGGGCCATGAGGACGTCACAGAGGTCATATCTTGTTTTGGTAGCCTTGGAACCCTTGAGTGAACTTGACAGGCTTCACACTTCTGAATGATTTCGACATCGTCCCTGTGCATCGAAGGCCAGTAATATCTGATCCTCATGATTTTCGAAACAACAGAGCGGGGTCCTGCGTGAAGCCCGCAGGATCCTTCATGCACTTCTTGAATGATGTTGGCGGCTTGCCTAGGTCCTACACAACGAAGCCATGGGACAAAAAGGATCTTCGGTATAGATAGTTCCCCATGATTCTGTACTGTGGTGCTTTGATGCGGACCTTTCGAGCTAATTTCTGATCCTCTGGCAGTATACCACTTATTAGATATTCTCTAATTGGAGTCATCTAATTTGAGTCTTCCTCCAGTATTACGTCAGACACCTCCTTTCGGACGATGGACCTATCTGCCAACATTTCGAACAGAACCTCCTTAGTTAAATGAGCAAATGCCATTGATGCCAGTTTGCTAAGTGCATCCGCTTTCTTGTTTTGATTTCTCTAAACATGCTCTATGTTGTAGGATGTAAACCCTTCGAGCATTTCCTTGGCCTTATCTAGGTATTGCTTGATCACAGGTTGTCTCGCTTCGTAGGAGCCTTTTACCTGATTGGCCACCAGTTGTGAGTCAACGAAAATAGCCAAGTCTTCTACCTCCATATCCTTAGCCAGTCGGAGGCCTGCTAGCAAGGCTTCGTACTCTGCTTCATTGTTAGTAGCATCGAATTCAAAGCGGAGTGCATAAACTCCTTCCCATTGGGGTCAACAAGCATTAGACCTGCGCTAGAACCGTCGGAGCTGGAGGCTCCGTCAGTATAAAGTTTCCACCCTTCGACCGCCTTATCAGGCTTCTTTTCAGCAACTTTTGTGTCCTGCTTTGGTTCCGAGGGTGTTTCTGCTAAGAAGTCTTCCAATATTTGCCCTTTGACCGAGTTTCTACCTTTGTATTCAATTTCGTGTTCTCCTAACTCGATAGCCCACTTAGCTATCCTTCCAGACTTCTCCGGCTTCGAAAGTATCTGCTTAATAGGATTGTTAGTGAGTACGGTTATGGGGTGAGCTTGGAAGTACCTTTGAAGACGCCTCGTAGCATGGACCAAATCCAAGATTAGCTTCTCCAACGCTGGATAATTTAGCTCAGCTCCCTGTAGGACCCTGCTAACGAAGTAGATAGGGATTTGCTTCTTCTCCCTTTCTGCTAATAACACAGCGCTAATGCTTTTGAAGAAGGCTGCGATATACATAAACAACACTTCGCCTTTGATTGGGGCAGTAAGTGTAGGTAGAATAGCCATGAACTCCTTGAGATTTTGGAAGGCAGCTTCTGCATCTGTACTCCACTGAAAAGTCTTTTTACCCGTGCATCCGTTGAGTGTCTTGAAAAATGGCAAAGATCTGTCTGCACCCTTCGATAAGAATCTGCTGAGGGCTGCTAGCTTTCCGTTCAGAATTTGCACTTCCTTTAGGGACTTAGGAGGCTGCAAATCCGTGATGGCCTTAACCTTAGAAGGATTGGCCTTAATACCTTGCTTGGTGATCAGATGTCCCAAAAATTGTCCTTCCTCCATACCGAAGGAACATTTATTGGGGTTTAACTTCATGTTGATGGTGCGAAGCTGGTCGAAGGTTTCCTTGATGTCGGAGAGCATATCCTCCTCCGTTCTACTCTCGATAACCATATCATCTACATACGCTTCGAGATTCCTACCTATCTGCTTGTGGAAGGCTTTGTCCACTAAACGTTGGTAGGTAGCACCCGCATTTTTCAAACCAAAAGGCATCTTTTTATAACAATAAACACCCTTTCCTGTAAAAAAGGTTTTCTTTTCTTCGTCCTCTTCCGCCATTTGTATCTGATGGTAACCCTTATAAGCGTCCATAAAACATTTCAGCCGAAACCCTGACAAGGATTCTACTTTCCAATCGATTTCTGGTAGAGGATAGCAGTCCTTCGGACAGGCTTTGTTGATATCTGTGAAGTCCACTGTTAGGAATTAGAAATTCCCGGTATTAAAGAGTCGGTCACCTCAAGTATATGTAATCGTTAGAAAGCTCGTAGTCGTAGTTCTTTTATGTTAAGTAGTATTTAGTTAAGTAACACCGTGGAGGACGGACGGGTCTTTACCCACTGTATGCCTGATCCACAGCCCGATGTGTGGCGTTTTATGTAAGACTATAAATACTCTCTACCTCCCAAGGTAGAGAGTTGGAGCTCATAATAATATCTTTCACTTTCTCTCACTAAGTTCCCTAAACCTCTAACTTTCTCTCTCTAGAATTCCATCTATATGCTACTTTGTGTTATGGTTTGATGTGTATGTGAAAAGTTATATCTTACAATTGGTATCAAGAGCCATGGTTGGATCATATCTTGCACATCTTTGGATTTCTAGTGGTTTTTAGGTGGTTTTTGAGTTTGAAAAAGTTTAGTGGTTTTTGCATCATTTGGTTGATTTCTTGTGTTAAAGTTTGAATTTTGTTAGTACTTTTATGTTTAGAATCATCACAAGTGTTTAGGTTTTCATTTGGTAAGCTTGAATCATCTTGGTTGGGTTGTTTTTGGATTGAAAAGTGATGTTTATATGGTTTTTCAAGCTAGCGACTTAGCTCACGGATAATATTCTTCGTAGCGACTTGCTTCACAAAATTGTAGCGAGTTACAGTGTTAAACCTAGCGAGTTAGATCTAGCGAGTTAAAGTACAAGTAGTGGACTCTCCACTACGAGTAGCGACTTGGTGGTAGCGACTTGGTCTGTAGCGAGTTGCTCTTTAGCGACTTGTATATCTAGCGACTTGTGTAGCGAATTGCTGCCAAAATTTTGCTAGCGACTTGAGGGTTAGCGAGTTACTACTTAGCGACTTGCTTGTTGTCTAGCGACTTGGGACTTTAGCGACTTGGGGGTGTAGCGAATTAGGTGTTAGCGACTTGGTTGATTTTTTACGAAGAAGAGGTTTGACCAAAGTTGACTTTTTACGTCAAAACTTCAAACGGCCATAACTTTTGATCCGTAACTCTGTTTTCAGCGTAATACCTGTCAAAACGACCGGAACAGGCTGAATATTGTGATGTTTCACCACGATGTCGTGAAACGAATTTTTCGAGGCCCAAATCCCCTCCGAAAGGAAGTTATTGAGCTTTTAAGTTTTTAGACCTAAATTTCACCGTAAAAACGTGCATTAACAAAACCACTTCTCAACCAAATAACACTTCAGCTAATCCTTCAAACAATCATCACTCCTAATACATAATCCTCTATCATTGTGTGGGTCCATCAGTTATCTTAACTCGTTCTATTGGTCATTGTATCACGGTTTCGTCTTGATTTTAGTAAAATCCCGCGAAAGATTCTATTTCTCGGTTTAAATTATAGACTTGTAAAATCCCGTGCATACTACCACATCATGTCTTATTCTACTGACCCAGTGATTTCAGAAGTGCTTAAATTGTATGATGTTGTGGACATCAATGATAATGTATGCTACACTGAACAATTAAAGATGATTGAATCAATCAATGAGGATGTGATATCTCCGGGTTCAGACTCTGAAAAGACAGAAATGCACCAGTCAATGCTACAAAATGCAAGGCTAATGGAATGTAACATTGAGCCCTTTCAACTACTTTATCAGCACCTCAAACTACTTTTATCTACAACTATGGATCGAACAAGCAATGCTCTCCTTCGTCAGGATCTTTCCACCTTGACAAGAACTGTGCTACTCAACCTAGAACAACTGAGGTTTCAAATTACTAAAGAGAAGTTCTCAACTGATGAATCTAATGCAGCTCTTCATGTAATCTTCGATCAATTTCAGCCATTTATCCGGGGGGAATATTCCTCAGATTTTGATGATGACATGACTGAAGTGTCTTTCAAGAAACACACTGGAATGGAAATTAGCGTGTTCATTGAGACATTCATACAACTCATGGATAATGTGGAGAAGTACATTGAGGAAGTTACACATAAACATGAAAACGTGAATGAGTGTCAGGTGCAGTTGAGAGATAGTTGTGATAAGTTAGGTAATGTATCTGTTGAAGAATCGGGTGTTGCTGAATGCAGAATGTCAGAGTCAACATATAATGAAGAATCGGGTGGCACTGAATACAGAGGCTCAGAGATTGATAAGCTTGACATATCCAGCGGTCCAGTGACTCTTGTTACACATGATGTGGATGCAGATATCAGACCAGAAATTGAGCAGGTGTCATGTAATGAGGTACCCTTTACTGTTCAACATAGTGCATCTGCTAAAGTACTTAAACAAACTGATCATGATGCTGAACATGACTTTCATAAATGTTCTGTTACTGAGGCTGAGTCTGAGATTAAGTGTTTCAAAACAAAAGATATGGTTGATAATAAGGCGTTTGATGAACTTTCAAACAAATTCTCAAATCTTGAAAAACATTGCATTTCACTTGAAATCGCGATACAGAGTAAAGAAGAAAGTTTTCAACTTAACAAACCATGTAAAAAACCGGAACTTCCTGAATTCCGTGAAGTTTTTGAAATTAACACTTTGAAAGCTCAGCTTCAAGACAAAGAGTCAACCATTTACAATCTGAAGAAACATATTTCTGTCTTGAATGAGAAAAGTAATTTAGTCATGAATACACAAGACATTGATGCTATTATAACAAGAAATAATGAACTGTCAATTTATGTGGCTAAATTACTAAAGGAAAATGAGTCTTTGAGAAAGCATCACATAGAACTAAGTGACTCTGTCAAAGAAGCTAGAACTAAGTCAATGGAACAAACAAACCCTTTGATAGAAAAAATTGATGAACTCAAAGGTCAACTTCAGGATAAGAATTTCGCTATTGTTGCCTTAAAGAATGAGCTTAGGAAAACTGTAGGGAAAAGTGTGAACACTAAGTTTACAAAACCATCAACCTTGGGGAAACCAGTTTCTCATCCCACTAGAAACCGGTCTGGTGTTAGGCAGCCTACTGCGTTTATATCCGAAAGACCAAAATTTTCAAAAACACGGTTTGCCTCCCAAGTTGATGAGAAACAAGTTTTGTCAAAACCAGTCACTTCACCTGTGTTACCTAAGAGTCATGCTTCTAGTTCCTCTAAACCTCAACATGCAGCTACTTTTACTCCCAGCACCTCTAGGATTAGTTCGAAAACAGTGTCAAAACCAAGCATTAAAACCCAGAATTCATATGATATGAATGACTTGAGGAAGAACTATTATCTAGACGAAGCAAGGAAAAAGGCACAGATTCGAAAAGACGGAATTTTAGGTGCAAGACCTAGGGTGATGAATTCTACGAGATTTCAAGGAACTACTAGTAGTTGTAAACCACTACCTAGGAACACTCAAAAGACTAGGGATTGGCGTGCAGCTAAGAGTAGTTATTCGCATAAGAATGCTAAGCATGTAGAAAACAAAACTAGAAATTCTGAGTCTTTTCCACATAAGAAACAGTTTCCTAATTCACATGCCAAGGTACTATCCACTAAGACCACTAACGCGACTAAGGTTCAACATGTTGTGAAACAATACAAACCAAAAACTTCGCCTAGATGGATACCAACTGCTAAATCTTTGGAAACTAGGATCAAGGATAAGTCTTCCACTATGCATAAGAAGCCTTATAATCCGAGACCTTGCCATAACTGGATACCGTCTGGTAGAATGTTTAAGGATGCTGGACTTAGGTGGATTCCTACCGGAAAGCTGTTTTCTGATGAAAAAATCAAGGTTGACCGTGAAACCCCAAAGAGTTTGGATACTAATGTCACTAACCCATATATATGCAATCAAGCTTGTAATGTTAGTGCAGGTACTCCTTACTCAGTTGCAGATACTTCGATCCTTCAATACATGGACTGGCTTAAAGTATGGATTACAAATGGATTGATATCTCATAACTCACGGGCTCAAGTTTCTCAACATTGATATTCAACTGGCTATGACGTCTATTCAAATCAGTTCAGGCCTCGTACTTCATCATTATGGCGTCTGCAGATATCACTTCAGGCCCCGTTCCTCAAAGAAAAGAAAGGTGTACGCTTCAGTGCGCTTTATCTTCAGAAGAAGAGAAATCTTCATGTTTATGTCCATACTCATCGACATTCTTCATCAACAAGCTTCATGTTTCTCCCATGCTCATTTAGTCATCAAGTGGATCTACGTTCATTGGTGTATATTCTTATTCACTTGGTTAAATCAAAAATGGCAACTTCGGATGCAATTTTTGAGGGGGAGAAGAGTGAATTTACTACATGTTGATGGATGTTGATGGCAACTTCATGTTTCTCTCCTCCAACGCCTAATGCTTCATTTACTAAGGATATCTGGGATTCATTGTTTGGGATGTTTGAATATTTGGTTGTCAAGATATGTTTGATGAGTACTTCCAATCTCCAGTTATTCCTCAAGGCGTTGTTAATGACTATCATTGTTGTTGCACTCATGAATAATGATCCGCTCTTTGGTACTTCTTTGCCAAATCTTCACGGATTATTGTTCATGAATAATGATCCGCTCTTTGGTATCCCTTTGCCAAATCTTCACGGATCATTGTGCACTCTATAAATCAACCACATGAACATTAAGGAAAATGCCAAATCTTCACGGATTATTGTTCATGAATAATGATCCGCTCTTTGGTATCCCTTTGCCAAATCTTCACGGATCATTGTGCACTCTATAAATCAACCACATGAACATTAAGGAAAATGACTACCTCATCCGCTCAAAGATACTATTGGTGAGTCTTTCAGATCAGTCTCTACATGAATACTTTTAGGAAGAAGGCATTAATGTTGAGGTATCATTTGTTCCGGTTCATTCAGTGGATCAATATACATCCGATTGTATGTTTATTCACGTGTTGGGCATTTGACACAAGTTGATTACTTCGGAGTTAATCATTTATGACTTATTTGAGATTGAAGTTGACTCTCACAAAGGTGTGTTCTTATTTGATAACTTGCTCGGGCTTAAGAATTTAAGTTGAAGTCTTGTCTTATCTAGTTACCAGCAGTCGGGGTGGATGGTTGAAGACCTGGTTAACTATCACTTTAAGGAGTTACGTAGTTTTACTCAGTGACACACACAAATGTCGTTGTGGATAATCACAAGAGGTGTTAATGTCTCATACTTTGGTTGAGTATTGAGTACTTAGAGATTTTATTGGAGCGTAAATTCTCGACACCGTTCTTCCATTATTAAGTGCAAGCTTAAGATACAAATGTGGGGAATTCGACTTCAGTTTCAAGTTTGGTATATCAGGTTTTCTTCTTCAAGTGGTCACTTCAAATTGTCCACATATGGGTTGATAAAGATAGTCAGAGAGTGTTTCTGTAGCAATTGATTCTCACAGGATTCATTTGGGCTATTTGAGTTCTTCTCACAAGATTTCAAGTTTATGGGTATATTATGTGGAAGGTCTTGGTCACAATCTGTCCTCTGTTGGTCAATTCTGTGATTCCGATCTAGAAGTGGCTTTTAGAAAACATACTTGCTTCGTTAGAGAACTTGATGGTGTAGAATTATTAAGAGGTACTCGAGGTTCTAACCTATACACCATCTCTATTGATGACATGATGAAGTCCTCTCCAATCTGCTTGCTATCAAAGGCTTCTAAAACAAAGTCTTGGTTATGGCATCGTCGTCTCAATCACTTAAACTTCGGCACCATAAACAACCTTTCCAGAAAGGATCTTGTCAGAGGCTTACCCAGATTAAAATATGAAAAAGATCATCTTCGTTCAGCTTGCCAATTGGGTAAAAGCACGAAATATGCCCACAAACCAAAACCCACAAATTCTGTAATGGAAGTTCTTCATACCCTTCATATGGATCTGTGCGGACCAATGAGAGTGCAAACGATAAATGGGAAGAAATACATTCTAGTAGTTGTTGATGACTACTCTCGATTCACTTGGGTAAAGTTTTTGAGGACAAAGGATGAAACTCTAGATGTCATCATCAAACTAATCAAACAGCTTCAGGTTCGACTCAACAATACAGTCAGAATTGTTCGAACAGACAATGGCACAGAGTTTGTCAACAAAGACTTAATTCAGTTTTATGAAAGTGTTGGAATCAGTCATCAAAGAAGTGTTCCACGAACTCCTCAACAGAACGGTGTAGTTGAAAGATGAAATCGAACTCTTGTAGAAGCCGTAAGAACAATGCTTATTTATTCGAAGGTTCCAATGTTTCTATGGGCTGAAGCCATTGCCACTGCATGCTACACCCAAAATCGTTCCCTTATACACACCTCTCATGGAAAAACTCCATATGAACTTGTTCATAAATGAAAACCTGATCTCTCCTACCTTCGTGTGTTTGGAGCTTTGTGCTATCCATCAAATGACAGTCAAGATTTAGGTAAATTAAGAGCAAAGGCAGATATTGGAGTTTGATGAGTGTCTAAATACTCATCATTTTTGTACAATATAAACTGCAAAATCATCTGAAAACACTCAAAAATGCATCAAAATGATGAAAATATCACAAATCAGTGTTTTATGTGTTTTAAATGCAAAAATATCAAAATCAGATGAAAAACATATCAAATTTGCAAAAATTGCAGTTTCAGTCCCCCAAGTTTCAAAAGTTGTCAAAAACAGTCCCTGAGCACATAATTTCAAAAGTAAAGTCACCAAAGGTCCTTTTAAAATCAAAAGTTGTCAAATTTAGTCCTTTGGTGAAAAATATAAGAAGTTTGAGAAAATTACAAAAATGGTCATCCAAGTTTGAAAATTGGCAAAATTGGCCCCTGGAAAATTGCAAAGTGGCAACTTTGGTCCTTGAATTATTGAACTTTGTCACTTTTAGTCCTTGGAACATCTTTACAGAATTGGCAGGAATGGTCCTTGAATTTTCAGAAATTGGCAACTTAGGTCCTTTTGTTATTAAAACTCTTTTTGACCCTTGGCCCTTGTCACACTATTTTGGACCCCTGCCATTTGCATTTTGACCCCCTGTCACTAACCCCTTTTGACCCCTTTGATTATTAATACTGCCTGGTCAAAACCTTTGGTCAAAACTCCCATTGGCGCCAAACTTCTTCCCCTTCCACTAGCCCTGTAAGAACTCTGCTACACACAACCACCCCATCACCTTATCCCTTCCCTTGTCCCCTCCAAACAGAAGATTACAAGATACATTCATTTCTTCACCTCTCCCACACTCAATCTCCTAAACAGGTTAAAACCCTATTTTCCCGCCAAAATGAATGAATGGTCAAGATGAGCTTCAAGTGATCCAAGGGTCAGGATTTATGGTGGGATTCACTTAGAGAGAGGAAAGAAGACTGGTGGGCATATAAAAGGGAGGAAAGAAGCAAGCATAGGCAGTAGTTAGTTTTTATAAATTTCCTCAATGTCGTTTTTTTATTTAATGTCTTAAATTAGTTTAGAATCTGTAATATTGTGTTTCTATTATCCAAACTCTAGTTAATTTACCATTGTACTCTGTTTTTAAGAACTAATTTCAAGGTTTAGTTAAAAGTATTGATCTTGTGTTTACTGTTGAGATTTTCAAACTAGTGCTATTGCATTTAAGCTTCAAATTGCTTTTCATCCAATTCCTTATGTATTAGAGGGATTTTGATCTTCATTCTTCTGTCATTTTAATGTTTTCAGTAGTTAGTTAGTTACTTGTTATTTCTTAAATTAGTTGTATTGTTAAATTCTGTTTTTGATTAATGCAATTTAAGTCTCTTTTAAATTTCTGCTCAATTAAACCTTTATCTGTTTCAAGCCTTAATCTCTATTATTTTAAGCTCACATAAGCTTGTCTCAGCTTATGTGAGCTTGTTGTTGCTTAGTCCTTTTCTGAATTCCAAATTTCTTAAAAGTCAACAATAGTCAACTCGGGTCAAAATTTAGAGTCATATTGGTTTTTAGAAATCTACTGTTGGTAATCTGTTTTTGTAATGAGAATGGAGGTTATTTAAGTATTAAAAGTTAGTTGTAGTAAAGTTCCTTTCAGTTTTATTTGTTTAATGTGCCATTTGATGATTTAAGGGAGTGTTTGGATTATTTGCTTCATCTGTTATCATTTATGTTTCAGTGAGTTTAGTTGTTTCAAGTCAGTTAGCTTAGGTTAGAATAAAGCAGTTTTATCATAATTTTGCATAGGTATTTCATAGAAAGTCATATTCAATCTGCACTCTCATTTAAGTCACCTTTTAGGAATTTTAGATTGCATATTTGCTCATTGTGGTTCATCAGTTGCTTATCTTTCTCAAATAGGTAGTATTATAGCTTTTGATTACATTCTAGTTCAAATTAGGAGGAATCGTATTTCATATTAGTCAAAGCATGTTGAGAATGAAAAAGTCAAAATGTTTTATCAAAGCCATTTCTTTCTGTTTGCTGTTTGATATCAGTAACTTCTAGCCCACGTAAGTGAAGATTTAATACGTCTTTGATGCTCAGTTTAGATTAGGATTATGGATCTACTTGTAGTATAGTATGTAGGTAATATGTTTCTGCTTTTAGTCACCCCATAGGAGCTTATTCTAGTGCTTATTTTAGGCCTGCAACTACCTGTTTAGCTCACTGTTTTGCTGCATTCAGCAGCCCCTGTCCATTTATGCCATTTTTGCTTGATCTCTAACTTCTTTATTACAAGTCCAAATTAGCTGAGATTTTGAGCACATGTTCTCTGCCAGGTGGGCTTGAGACCCACAGTATTGGTTTTCCTTTTAGCTTATCTGATAAGCAGTTAAGAGCAGCTCAACAGTAGGGTCATTTAGCAGATTTGCTTATTAGGTCAGTTAGCTCTAATCTTGGTAGATGCTTATTTAGGTTATAGGAGTAGTTGCAATTAGTTCCCTTAGAGTAGTTTTAGAGTTATTTAGCTTATGTTTTCAGTTGGTTCAATATAGAGCTTATTAACTTATTTTAAAGTGCTTATTCCATTTTAGTTTACATTGCAGCCTTTAATTCTCCCACATAAGACCATGTTTTATTATTTTTATAGCTTTAGAATAATGTTTTAGAATTTCCCTGAAATTTTCATTAATTTTGGTCACTGTTCACTATTTTTCTTTATTAAAAATAGTTTTTAATCACTTTTAATTACCTTTAATTGCAATTAATTGAGAAAAAGTTCCAAAAAATAGTTTTTCAATTTTAATAGTTTAAGATAAATATAAAAAGCATAACAAATATTTTTCCATATTTTTCTCCTTGTATTTTGTATTTTTTACAATTTAAATTAGATTAAAATAGATTTAAATTCATAGGAAATAGAAAATTAATCAGAAAAATACAAAAATAGTTTTGAAAATTCTAGTTTGATATTTTAGACTTTTCCATTTCATAATTTTATTTTTCTAGCTTTATTTCCTAATTTCTTTTAATTTAGATAATTATTTAATAGTTAAAAATAGTTTTTAATTAATAATAATTAGATAAATAGTTATAAAAATAATTTTCTTTTTTCTATAAATTTTCTTTTATCATTAGGTTTGTAAAAATGTATTTTTCATATTTTTAGGACTTTTATTTCTTAGATTTTACTTTTTATTTTATACGTTTACGTAATTTTAATTTAAACGTAAGTTTTTAGTTTTAAGTTTTAAACATTCATCACTTTAAATATAGTGATAGCGTTTATTTAATAGATTTTATCTTTTTAATTTCCTTTAATTTGCATTTAAGCCGTTGTTATTTGTTGGCTTTTCCTGTAGTTATAATCATATTCAGAATCCTTTTTCCGTTCAAATTTCTCGATCACTAAACGTTTGATAATCCATTGCACAACTCGCTGGGACATAACGACCCGGGGAAACACTATACTCCTCAGATCTTCATTGAGTTCGTTCCTGAGCCGTTTTAAGCTTGTTACGGTCTGTCATTCACAAGTGGCAGGCTTGTGTGATAAAGCTTGACTGTTCGGGAGCGCATCAAATTTTTGGCGCCGCTGCCGGGGAGCTGCGCTGATTATCTTCCGTCTAGCAGATTAGTGATTTGAATCCTCACTCTTTGTCTATACCATCTGTATGTGTTTATATTTTCTTTTAAAAATAAAAAACCCAAAAAGATTTTCTTTCTTATTTTTACATAATGTTTATCCAAAAATCCAAAAATATTCATCTTTACCCTCTAATCTGTTTAATTCTCTATTCCTTTATCCTCCAATCTGTTTAATTCTTCATCTCTTATCCCTCTTAACCGTTTAATTCTTGATGTCATGGTTTTCGACATGTTCCTGGTGTGGAGGTCCATTTAACGGTGGAAATTGTCGGCGATGTACCAATGTGAGTTTCGGAGACAAGTTTGTCGGTAATCCCGATCCCATTTCAAATGAAACACCCGATTTTTCCTACCTACCTCCACAGCCCCATTACGAATCCTACTCATGCGAGTATTGTGGGAATGATTCTCATTACGGTTTTGATTGTCCACCACGGGTCCCGCTTGTCTATGAGCCAGAACCGTGTTACAATCAGAACTTTGGTGAAAGTTATTTTCCCAATTATCTCTGTTGTGAGAATTGCGGGGGTCCTCATGAGACTTTTGAATGTCAACCGATGAATCAAAATTTTCAAAATTCCAATTCTCCCGGTTTTGACAATTTCCAACCCCCACAGTATTCCATCAGTCATCAGACTTCCGAGCCTTCACATCATTTCAATGATTACGAGGAGTGTAATCTTCCTCAAAGTTCTGAAGAAATACGCATTCGAAAGAAACTGCAAATGAAAAGAATGGTGTGTAAGCTTCAACAGATGAATATAAGAATCAGATATGATGACGATGATGATGAGGATAGTATTCAAATGAAGGAATACTATGATTATGACGAGGAGAGTGTTACTCAATTGAACGATCTTATTTCTCAACTCCCTCAGTCTATTGCTATCACACCTATCTTACCTAGTATTGCTTCCGAAGACTCTCTCATAATGGAGGATGAGCATCTTGGCACAATTCCGGAAACGGAATCGTCTAATGTTGAGAACTTCGTCCCAATCCCAAGTGAGTCTGAGGATATATCCGATAGTGATTGTGATTTGCCTTTTTGTGATTCTCTCGACATTTCTGAGGTTACTTCCGGGATTTTCTCAAATCCTCTTTTTGAATTTAATAATGACTACACTTTTGGGAAAGTAAATCCTCTTTTCGATGAAATGTCTGAGGCCGATACAGAGACCATCACGGAAGTGGTGGAAATTGCTAGCTCTCAGAGCACACCACTTGTCCCACCTCTGTATTCTAACTTATCTCTTCCATCATGTGATGACGATTCTATCCTCACTGATGAGATTCATGATCCAAAAATCATGAATTCCCCTTCTGATAATGAGGAGTTAGTCATGATCATCATCATGATTTCCTTATTTTCTTCACATATGGTGTGACTTCTCGTTCCCTTTTCTCCTTCGGGAATGAGGACACTATTTTTGACCCCGGCATTTTCATTTATCATTTTTGAGCCGGTTCTATGTATATCTCATCGGTGTGGAACTTTCACGTACTTCAATGTTTGTCCAAACATCTTGAATGAAAGTCCGATGGAGATTGTCTCTTCCACTTTACTTCCCCATGAACCAATTAATTCGGGGTCGAGTCAAGCTAGCGACTCGGTAATCAAAAACAGTAGCTAAACATGGGTTTTCACCCATGTGTTCCACCCTAGTGTGGGGGAGTTACCCCACACTGTTATATATAAAATCTTTTCTAAAAAAAAAAAAAAAAAAAATATATATATATATATATCTTCTTTCTAAATAATGGCCATAGTATTTCCCTTTCACGTTCTTTGTTTCGGCATAACCGCCGGTACTTTGAATATTGAGGGCAATATTCATTTCTAAGTGTGGGGGGGAATTCTCACGAATTTTATCATATAATTATACCAATTCCCCCGTTTTTGGCCAAAATTTTTTTTTGGAGTAAGTGTTTTACACTTACTCATTTGGTTATCAGTCCGCCTTGTCTGTAAGACAAAAGGATTGGCTAATCCAGGAGCAAACGGCTCTTGGTAAAGATATCTCAAATCCGTTTATATGGCTTGCAATTTGCCCAAAATTGTATGGTTCTCAGCTCACCATATCCTTAAAAGTGAAGAGTTGGCTAGCCCGCAAGATTATGGCTTGTGGTAAAGGCAGTGGAAAATCCATAATTCGTAATCAGCTCACCAAAGATAATATTGATAATTTATCTAAGAGTTGGCTAGTCCAGAAGGGTACGGCTTCTGGTAAAGACAAAATCAAATCCGTTGAAAGCTGGTGGTTTGCTCAAAATCACATGGTTATCGGTGTACCATGGTTCTTACTTGAACTGAAACATTTGGCTACTCCGGAAGTAATGGCTTTTGGTAAAGAGTTTCAAATCCATTATGTTTTCTCAAATCATTGCTAGGGACTAGCAATATCTCAGTGTGGGGGATTGATGAGTGTCTAAATACTCATCATTTTTGTACAATATAAACTGCAAAATCATCTGAAAACACTCAAAAATGCATCAGAATGATGAAAATATCACAAATCAGTGTTTTATGTGTTTTAAATGCAAAAATATCAAAATCAGATGAAAAACATATCAAATTTGCAAAAATTGCAGTTTCAGTCCCCCAAGTTTCAAAAGTTGTCAAAAACAGTCCCTGAGCACATAATTTCAAAAGTAAAGTCACCAAAGGTCCTTTTAAAATCAAAAGTTGTCAAATTTAGTCCTTTGGTGAAAAATATAAGAAGTTTGAGAAAATTACAAAAATGGTCCTCCAAGTTTGAAAATTGGCAAAATTGGCCCCTGGAAAATTGCAAAGTGGCAACTTTGGTCCTTGCATTATTGAACTTTGTCACTTTTAGTCCTTGGAACATCTTTACAGAATTGGCAGGAATGGTCCTTGAATTTTCAGAAATTGGCAACTTAGGTCCTTTTGTTATTAAAACTCTTTTTGACCCTTGGCCCTTGTCACACTATTTTGGACCCCTGCCATTTGCATTTTGACCCCCTGTCACTAACCCCTTTTGACCCCTTTGATTATTAATACTGCCTGGTCAAAACCTTTGGTCAAAACTCCCATTGGCGCCAAACTTCTTCCCCTTCCACTAGCCCTGCAAGAACTCTGCTACACACAACCACCCCATCACCTTATCCCTTCCCTTGTCCCCTCCAAACAGAAGATTACAAGATACATTCATTTCTTCACCTCTCCCACACTCAATCTCCTAAACAGGTTAAAACCCCATTTTCCCGCCAAAATGAATGAATGGTCAAGATGAGCTTCAAGTGATCCAAGGGTCAGGATTTATGGTGGGATTCACTTAGAGAGAGGAAAGAAGACTGGTGGGCATATAAAAGGGAGGAAAGAAGCAAGCATAGGCAGTAGTTAGTTTTTATAAATTTCCTCAATGTCGTTTTTTTTATTTAATGTCTTAAATTAGTTTAGAATCTGTAATATTGTGTTTCTATTATCCAAACTCTAGTTAATTTACCATTGTACTCTGTTTTTAAGAACTAATTTCAAGGTTTAGTTAAAAGTATTGATCTTGTGTTTACTGTTGAGATTTTCAAACTAGTGCTATTGCATTTAAGCTTCAAATTGCTTTTCATCCAATTCCTTATGTATTAGAGGGATTTTGATCTTCATTCTTCTGTCATTTTAATGTTTTCAGTAGTTAGTTAGTTACTTGTTATTTCTTAAATTAGTTGTATTGTTAAATTCTGTTTTTGATTAATGCAATTCAAGTCTCTTTTAAATTTCTGCTCAATTAAACCTTTATCTGTTTCAAGCCTTAATCTCTATTATTTTAAGCTCACATAAGCTTGTCTCAGCTTATGTGAGCTTGTTGTTGCTTAGTCCTTTTCTGAATTCCAAATTTCTTAAAAGTCAACAATAGTCAACTCGGGTCAAAATTTAGAGTCATATTGCTTTTTAGAAATCTACTGTTGGTAATCTGTTTTTGTAATGAGAATGGAGGTTATTTAAGTATTAAAAGTTAGTTGTAGTAAAGTTCCTTTCAGTTTTATTTGTTTAATGTGCCATTTGATGATTTAAGGGAGTGTTTGGATTATTTGCTTCATCTGTTATCATTTATGTTTCAGTGAGTTTAGTTGTTTCAAGTCAGTTAGCTTAGGTTAGAATAAAGCAGTTTTATCATAATTTTGCATAGGTATTTCATAGAAAGTCATATTCAATCTGCACTCTCATTTAAGTCACCTTTTAGGAATTTTAGATTGCATATTTGCTCATTGTGGTTCATCAGTTGCTTATCTTTCTCAAATAGGTAGTATTATAGCTTTTGATTACATTCTAGTTCAAATTAGGAGGAATCGTATTTCATATTAGTCAAAGCATGTTGAGAATGAAAAAGTCAAAATGTTTTATCAAAGCCATTTCTTTCTGTTTGCTGTTTGATATCAGTAACTTCTAGCCCATGTAAGTGAAGATTTAATACGTCTTTGATGCTCAGTTTAGATTAGGATTATGGATCTACTTGTAGTATAGTATGTAGGTAATATGTTTCTGCTTTTAGTCACCCCATAGGAGCTTATTCTAGTGCTTATTTTAGGCCTGCAACTACCTGTTTAGCTCACTGTTTTGCTGCATTCAGCAGCCCCTGTCCATTTATGCCATTTTTGCTTGATCTCTAACTTCTTTATTACAAGTCCAAATTAGCTGATATTTTGAGCACATGTTCTCTGCCAGGTGGGCTTGAGACCCACAGTATTGGTTTTCCTTTTAGCTTATCTGATAAGCAGTTAAGAGCAGCTCAACAGTAGGGTCATTTAGCAGATTTGCTTATTAGGTCAGTTAGCTCTAATCTTGGTAGATGCTTATTTAGGTTATAGGAGTAGTTGCAATTAGTTCCCTTAGAGTAGTTTTAGAGTTATTTAGCATATGTTTTCAGTTGGTTCAATATAGAGCTTATTAGCTTATTTTAAAGTGCTTATTCCATTTTAGTTTACATTGCAGCCTTTAATTCTCCCACATAAGACCATGTTTTATTATTTTTTATAGCTTTAGAATAATGTTTTAGAATTTCCCTGAAATTTTCATTAATTTTGGTCACTGTTCACTATTTTTCTTTATTAAAAATAGTTTTTAATCACTTTTAATTACCTTTAATTGCAATTAATTGAGAAAAAGTTCCAAAAAATAGTTTTTCAATTTTAATAGTTTAAGATAAATATAAAAAGCATAAAAAATATTTTTCCATATTTTTCTCCTTGTATTTTGTATTTTTTACAATTTAAATTAGATTAAAATAGATTTAAATTCATAGGAAATAGAAAATTAATCAGAAAAATACAAAAATAGTTTTGAAAATTCTAGTTTGATATTTTAGACTTTTCCATTTCATAATTTTATTTTTCTAGCTTTATTTCCTAATTTCTTTTAATTTAGATAATTATTTAATAGTTAAAAATAGTTTTTAATTAATAATAATTAGATAAATAGTTATAAAAATAATTTTCTTTTTTCTATAAATTTTCTTTTATCATTAGGTTTGTAAAAATGTATTTTTCATATTTTTAGGACTTTTATTTCTTAGATTTTACTTTTTATTTTATACGTTTACGTAATTTTAATTTAAACGTAAGTTTTTAGTTTTAAGTTTTAAACATTCATCACTTTAAATATAGTGATAGCGTTTATTTAATAGATTTTATCTTTTTAATTTCCTTTAATTTGCATTTAAGCCGTTGTTATTTGTTGGCTTTTCCTGTAGTTATAATCATATTCAGAATCCTTTTTCCGTTCAAATTTCTCGATCACTAAACGTTTGATAATCCATTGCACAACTCGCTGGGACATAACGACCCGGGGAAACACTATACTCCTCAGATCTTCATTGAGTTCGTTCCTGAGCCGTTTTAAGCTTGTTACGGTCTGTCATTCACAAGTGGCAGGCTTGTGTGATAAAGCTTGACTGTTCGGGAGCGCATCAAATTTTTGGCGCCGCTGCCGGGGAGCTGCGCTGATTATCTTCCGTCTAGCAGATTAGTGATTTGAATCCTCACTCTTTGTCTATACCATCTGTATGTGTTTATATTTTCTTTTAAAAATAAAAAACCCAAAAAGATTTTCTTTCTTATTTTTACATAATGTTTATCCAAAAATCCAAAAATATTCATCTTTACCCTCTAATCTGTTTAATTCTCTATTCCTTTATCCTCCAATCTGTTTAATTCTTCATCTCTTATCCCTCTTAACCGTTTAATTCTTGATGTCATGGTTTTCGACATGTTCCTGGTGTGGAGGTCCATTTAACGGTGGAAATTGTCGGCGATGTACCAATGTGAGTTTCGGAGACAAGTTTGTCGGTAATCCCGATCCCATTTCAAATGAAACACCCGATTTTTCCTACCTACCTCCACAGCCCCATTACGAATCCTACTCATGCGAGTATTGTGGGAATGATTCTCATTACGGTTTTGATTGTCCACCACGGGTCCCGCTTGTCTATGAGCCAGAACCGTGTTACAATCAGAACTTTGGTGAAAGTTATTTTCCCAATTATCTCTGTTGTGAGAATTGCGGGGGTCCTCATGAGACTTTTGAATGTCAACCGATGAATCAAAATTTTCAAAATTCCAATTCTCCCGGTTTTGACAATTTCCAACCCCCACAGTATTCCATCAGTCATCAGACTTCCGAGCCTTCACATCATTTCAATGATTACGAGGAGTGTAATCTTCCTCAAAGTTCTGAAGAAATACGCATTCGAAAGAAACTGCAAATGAAAAGAATGGTGTGTAAGCTTCAACAGATGAATATAAGAATCAGATATGATGACGATGATGATGAGGATAGTATTCAAATGAAGGAATACTATGATTATGACGAGGAGAGTGTTACTCAATTGAACGATCTTATTTCTCAACTCCCTCAGTCTATTGCTATCACACCTATCTTACCTAGTATTGCTTCCGAAGACTCTCTCATAATGGAGGATGAGCATCTTGGCACAATTCCGGAAACGGAATCGTCTAATGTTGAGAACTTCGTCCCAATCCCAAGTGAGTCTGAGGATATATCCGATAGTGATTGTGATTTGCCTTTTTGTGATTCTCTCGACATTTCTGAGGTTACTTCCGGGATTTTCTCAAATCCTCTTTTTGAATTTAATAATGACTACACTTTTGGGAAAGTAAATCCTCTTTTCGATGAAATGTCTGAGGCCGATACAGAGACCATCACGGAAGTGGTGGAAATTGCTAGCTCTCAGAGCACACCACTTGTCCCACCTCTGTATTCTAACTTATCTCTTCCATCATGTGATGACGATTCTATCCTCACTGATGAGATTCATGATCCAAAAATCATGAATTCCCCTTCTGATAATGAGGAGTTAGTCATGATCATCATCATGATTTCCTTATTTTCTTCACATATGGTGTGACTTCTCGTTCCCTTTTCTCCTTCGGGAATGAGGACACTATTTTTGACCCCGGCATTTTCATTTATCATTTTTGAGCCGGTTCTATGTATATCTCATCGGTGTGGAACTTTCACGTACTTCAATGTTTGTCCAAACATCTTGAATGAAAGTCCGATGGAGATTGTCTCTTCCACTTTACTTCCCCATGAACCAATTAATTCGGGGTCGAGTCAAGCTAGCGACTCGGTAATCAAAAACAGTAGCTAAACATGGGTTTTCACCCATGTGTTCCACCCTAGTGTGGGGGAGTTACCCCACACTGTTATATATAAAATCTTTTCTAAAAAAAAAAAAAAAAAAATATATATATATATATATCTTCTTTCTAAATAATGGCCATAGTATTTCCCTTTCACGTTCTTTGTTTCGGCATAACCGCCGGTACTTTGAATATTGAGGGCAATATTCATTTCTAAGTGTGGGGGGGAATTCTCACGAATTTTATCATATAATTATACCAATTCCCCCGTTTTTGGCCAAAATTTTTTTTTGGAGTAAGTGTTTTACACTTACTCATTTGGTTATCAGTCCGCCTTGTCTGTAAGACAAAAGGATTGGCTAATCCAGGAGCAAACGGCTCTTGGTAAAGATATCTCAAATCCGTTTATATGGCTTGCAATTTGCCCAAAATTGTATGGTTCTCAGCTCACCATATCCTTAAAAGTGAAGAGTTGGCTAGCCCGCAAGATTATGGCTTGTGGTAAAGGCAGTGGAAAATCCATAATTCGTAATCAGCTCACCAAAGATAATATTGATAATTTATCTAAGAGTTGGCTAGTCCAGAAGGGTACGGCTTCTGGTAAAGACAAAATCAAATCCGTTGAAAGCTGGTGGTTTGCTCAAAATCACATGGTTATCGGTGTACCATGGTTCTTACTTGAACTGAAACATTTGGCTACTCCGGAAGTAATGGCTTTTGGTAAAGAGTTTCAAATCCATTATGTTTTCTCAAATCATTGCTAGGGACTAGCAATATCTCAGTGTGGGGGATTGATGAGTGTCTAAATACTCATCATTTTTGTACAATATAAACTGCAAAATCATCTGAAAACACTCAAAAATGCATCAGAATGATGAAAATATCACAAATCAGTGTTTTATGTGTTTTAAATGCAAAAATATCAAAATCAGATGAAAAACATATCAAATTTGCAAAAATTGCAGTTTCAGTCCCCCAAGTTTCAAAAGTTGTCAAAAACAGTCCCTGAGCACATAATTTCAAAAGTAAAGTCACCAAAGGTCCTTTTAAAATCAAAAGTTGTCAAATTTAGTCCTTTGGTGAAAAATATAAGAAGTTTGAGAAAATTACAAAAATGGTCCTCCAAGTTTGAAAATTGGCAAAATTGGCCCCTGGAAAATTGCAAAGTGGCAACTTTGGTCCTTGCATTATTGAACTTTGTCACTTTTAGTCCTTGGAACATCTTTACAGAATTGGCAGGAATGGTCCTTGAATTTTCAGAAATTGGCAACTTAGGTCCTTTTGTTATTAAAACTCTTTTTGACCCTTGGCCCTTGTCACACTATTTTGGACCCCTGCCATTTGCATTTTGACCCCCTGTCACTAACCCCTTTTGACCCCTTTGATTATTAATACTGCCTGGTCAAAACCTTTGGTCAAAACTCCCATTGGCGCCAAACTTCTTCCCCTTCCACTAGCCCTGCAAGAACTCTGCTACACACAACCACCCCATCACCTTATCCCTTCCCTTGTCCCCTCCAAACAGAAGATTACAAGATACATTCATTTCTTCACCTCTCCCACACTCAATCTCCTAAACAGGTTAAAACCCCATTTTCCCGCCAAAATGAATGAATGGTCAAGATGAGCTTCAAGTGATCCAAGGGTCAGGATTTATGGTGGGATTCACTTAGAGAGAGGAAAGAAGACTGGTGGGCATATAAAAGGGAGGAAAGAAGCAAGCATAGGCAGTAGTTAGTTTTTATAAATTTCCTCAATGTCGTTTTTTTTATTTAATGTCTTAAATTAGTTTAGAATCTGTAATATTGTGTTTCTATTATCCAAACTCTAGTTAATTTACCATTGTACTCTGTTTTTAAGAACTAATTTCAAGGTTTAGTTAAAAGTATTGATCTTGTGTTTACTGTTGAGATTTTCAAACTAGTGCTATTGCATTTAAGCTTCAAATTGCTTTTCATCCAATTCCTTATGTATTAGAGGGATTTTGATCTTCATTCTTCTGTCATTTTAATGTTTTCAGTAGTTAGTTAGTTACTTGTTATTTCTTAAATTAGTTGTATTGTTAAATTCTGTTTTTGATTAATGCAATTCAAGTCTCTTTTAAATTTCTGCTCAATTAAACCTTTATCTGTTTCAAGCCTTAATCTCTATTATTTTAAGCTCACATAAGCTTGTCTCAGCTTATGTGAGCTTGTTGTTGCTTAGTCCTTTTCTGAATTCCAAATTTCTTAAAAGTCAACAATAGTCAACTCGGGTCAAAATTTAGAGTCATATTGCTTTTTAGAAATCTACTGTTGGTAATCTGTTTTTGTAATGAGAATGGAGGTTATTTAAGTATTAAAAGTTAGTTGTAGTAAAGTTCCTTTCAGTTTTATTTGTTTAATGTGCCATTTGATGATTTAAGGGAGTGTTTGGATTATTTGCTTCATCTGTTATCATTTATGTTTCAGTGAGTTTAGTTGTTTCAAGTCAGTTAGCTTAGGTTAGAATAAAGCAGTTTTATCATAATTTTGCATAGGTATTTCATAGAAAGTCATATTCAATCTGCACTCTCATTTAAGTCACCTTTTAGGAATTTTAGATTGCATATTTGCTCATTGTGGTTCATCAGTTGCTTATCTTTCTCAAATAGGTAGTATTATAGCTTTTGATTACATTCTAGTTCAAATTAGGAGGAATCGTATTTCATATTAGTCAAAGCATGTTGAGAATGAAAAAGTCAAAATGTTTTATCAAAGCCATTTCTTTCTGTTTGCTGTTTGATATCAGTAACTTCTAGCCCATGTAAGTGAAGATTTAATACGTCTTTGATGCTCAGTTTAGATTAGGATTATGGATCTACTTGTAGTATAGTATGTAGGTAATATGTTTCTGCTTTTAGTCACCCCATAGGAGCTTATTCTAGTGCTTATTTTAGGCCTGCAACTACCTGTTTAGCTCACTGTTTTGCTGCATTCAGCAGCCCCTGTCCATTTATGCCATTTTTGCTTGATCTCTAACTTCTTTATTACAAGTCCAAATTAGCTGATATTTTGAGCACATGTTCTCTGCCAGGTGGGCTTGAGACCCACAGTATTGGTTTTCCTTTTAGCTTATCTGATAAGCAGTTAAGAGCAGCTCAACAGTAGGGTCATTTAGCAGATTTGCTTATTAGGTCAGTTAGCTCTAATCTTGGTAGATGCTTATTTAGGTTATAGGAGTAGTTGCAATTAGTTCCCTTAGAGTAGTTTTAGAGTTATTTAGCATATGTTTTCAGTTGGTTCAATATAGAGCTTATTAGCTTATTTTAAAGTGCTTATTCCATTTTAGTTTACATTGCAGCCTTTAATTCTCCCACATAAGACCATGTTTTATTATTTTTTATAGCTTTAGAATAATGTTTTAGAATTTCCCTGAAATTTTCATTAATTTTGGTCACTGTTCACTATTTTTCTTTATTAAAAATAGTTTTTAATCACTTTTAATTACCTTTAATTGCAATTAATTGAGAAAAAGTTCCAAAAAATAGTTTTTCAATTTTAATAGTTTAAGATAAATATAAAAAGCATAAAAAATATTTTTCCATATTTTTCTCCTTGTATTTTGTATTTTTTACAATTTAAATTAGATTAAAATAGATTTAAATTCATAGGAAATAGAAAATTAATCAGAAAAATACAAAAATAGTTTTGAAAATTCTAGTTTGATATTTTAGACTTTTCCATTTCATAATTTTATTTTTCTAGCTTTATTTCCTAATTTCTTTTAATTTAGATAATTATTTAATAGTTAAAAATAGTTTTTAATTAATAATAATTAGATAAATAGTTATAAAAATAATTTTCTTTTTTCTATAAATTTTCTTTTATCATTAGGTTTGTAAAAATGTATTTTTCATATTTTTAGGACTTTTATTTCTTAGATTTTACTTTTTATTTTATACGTTTACGTAATTTTAATTTAAACGTAAGTTTTTAGTTTTAAGTTTTAAACATTCATCACTTTAAATATAGTGATAGCGTTTATTTAATAGATTTTATCTTTTTAATTTCCTTTAATTTGCATTTAAGCCGTTGTTATTTGTTGGCTTTTCCTGTAGTTATAATCATATTCAGAATCCTTTTTCCGTTCAAATTTCTCGATCACTAAACGTTTGATAATCCATTGCACAACTCGCTGGGACATAACGACCCGGGGAAACACTATACTCCTCAGATCTTCATTGAGTTCGTGCTCAAGCAGTTTTAAGTCTGTTACGGCTGGTCATTCACAAGTGACCAGGTTGTGTGATTAGACTTGACTGTTTGGCGCGCATCAGAGTTTTTGTTGGTAATGCACCAAACAAGAAGGGTTACCGAATCTACAACAAGAGAACCCGTAATATCATAGAAACAATTCACGTTACGTTCGATGAACTGACCGGTCAAATGGCTCCTGGACAATCCAGTTCAGGACCCGCACTTCAAAGCAGTCCCATTGGTTCATCCCTTGTACCTTATTCTTCTCCAGCAACTCCATATGTACCTCCATCTGAAGATGATTTAAAGAAATTGTTTGATCCTATGTTTGATGAACTTTATGAGCCAAGTACTAATGAGGTGTCGATTTCTACAACAGAGGCTGCTCATATTCCTGAGAATGAAGTCAATCCTTCAGTCTTAATATCATTAAGTCAAGAAGCGCCTACTGCTGATCCTTCAGTATCATCAACAAATCATTATTCTTCAAATGTACATCATGGAACTGTTTCTGGCATCAATGATGAAGTTAATCCCTTTGCTACTCCTGAAGATGCTCCATTTGAAAACATATTTGCTCCTGAATCATCATCAGAACCATCTTCTTCAGGGGACATCGACTCTGCTACCTCAGTCCCTCAACAACTGCCACATGAACACCTCAGAAAATGGACTCACGATCATCCATTAGACAACATCATTGGTAATCCCTCTCGTCCTGTATCAACCCGGAAACAACTTGCAACCGATGCCCTATGGTGTTTCTTCAACTCCGGACTATCTAAGATCGAACCAAAAGATGTTAAAACCGCCATGAATGAAGATAGCTGGTTCAATGCTATGCAAGATGAAATTCATGAGTTTGATCGTCTTGATGTATGGGAGTTAGTACCTGCTCCAGACTGTGCTATGATTATAGCTCTAAAATGGATCTTCAAAGTAAAACTTGATGAGCATGGTGATGTGTTGAAGAACAAGGCTCGATTAGTTGCTAAAGGATATCGTCAAGAGGAGGGTATAGACTTTGAAGAATCTTTTGCTCCTGTTGCTCGAATCGAGGCAATCAGAATCTTTCTGGCTAATGCTGCTAGTAAGAACATGGTAGTTTATCAGATGGATGTAAAGACGGCATTTCTGAACGGAGATCTTAAAGAAGTCATCTACGTCAGCCAACCTGAAGGATTTGTGAATCAAGAGCATCCTACTCACGTTTATCTTTTGAAGAAGCCTCTTTACGGTTTAAAGCAAGCTCCAAGGGCATGGTATGATACACTGTCAAAGTTTCTTCTATCAACCGGATTCATCAAAGGAGCAGTTGATCCTACATTGTTCACCAGGAAGTCAGGCAAACATTTGATTCATGTTCAAATTTATGTTGATGATATTATTTTTGCCTCGACTGACCCAATGGAATGTGATCGTTTTTCTAATGAAATGAGTTCAAAGTTTCAAATATCAATGATGGGACAAATGTCATTTTTCTTGGGATTACAAATTTCACAAAGTCCCGGAGGCATTTTCATAAATCAATCTAAATATGCAACAGAGATTTTAAAGAAATTTGGATTTGATTCATGTGACCCTGTTGACACCCCCATGATTGACCGAACCAAATTAGATGAGGACCTCTCAGGGATCATGATTGACCAAACGAAATATCGGAGTATGATTGGATCCCTGATGTATCTCACTGCTAGTAGACCAGACATCTTGTTCGCTGTTTGCATGTGTGCTAGATACCAGGCTAAGCCTACTAAAAAGAACCTTGAAGCAGTTAAACGGGTCTTTCGGTACCTCCAAGGAACCATCAATATGGGTCTTTGGTACCCGAAGGACACCGGTATGTCACTAACGGCCTATGCAGATGCTGATCATGCAGGTTGTCAAGATACACGTCGAAGTACGTCAGGAGGTGCTCAGTTTTTGGGTGATAAGCTTGTGAGCTGGTCTTCAAAGAAGCAAATGAGTACTTCTATTTCCTCTACAGAGGCTGAATAC